>JAEIII010019659.1:0-22252 GCA_018905755.1 Drosophila ohnishii | reverse complement strand
ATTTATTTAATAAATATAATATTAAGAATATCCTTAAAGACTTTACTATTTTTTCGTCATGTGTAGTTGGCCTGACAGCAGCTCTGTGCAACCGAGTAGTTATGCTCCAGTGCATGTGCAGCTTGTCTGTTGTTTATGACGCCCTACGCTGCCACGCCCCCTCGAATGTATACCTCCCCCCCCTACCCTTTATTTTTTGATGCAATATGATGGTGTGCGTGTGTCATCATCATCATCATCAACATCATCATACGTCTCGGTTTCGTGCTGAAATCGCAGGCATATCATCTACACACATGCACAACAAATGAGTCCTGGCGCAGGATAATAGAAAGAGAAAGAGCTTAGGAGAGGAATAGTAAAGAAAGAGAGAGAGGAAAGGAAAGCGCATAGAAAGAGAAAGAAGATTAAGGATATAAGGTAGAAGCAAAGGAAGCAGATCTCAACACTTGGCTGGCGCATCAAATGGAAACCACTTTGGCAGCTGCAGATTTGCCACCTCGCAGATTACAAAAAAAAAAGAAGAAAAACTAAACTTTAATTTTTACCTTTTGCTTACCTGAGCTAAAGATTTTTTAAGAAGAATTTTTAGTAAATTTTTGGGAGGCAGTTTGGTGGGATTTTCATAAGTTTTTAGAGGGTTTTTTTGTTATAAAACTTGGTTAAGGATATCAGAAAATATTGGAATTTCTGTTCCAGCAAAGTCTAAAGAATTTAACAAGTAAGAGTTCCTAATTACCAAATAAATTCTCACAAATTGAAACACATTTAAATTTCCAATTAATTTCGGCAGCTCACATACATGTGATCGAGCTCTTTCCTATTTTTCCAACTATTTATCCTTGTCTGCTCATTTTGCGCTTTTACAAAGTGCTACAGAGAGATTGAGAGAGCTGCAAATAATTTTCAATAAAATTGCATTTTTCTATGGAATTTATTGAAGTTTCAGAGGAGCAAGGAAGGGGCACTGAGACTGAGGGCAGCCCCACATTTTGCAAAGATTGTTTACTGTGAGTAATGGCCCAGACAAATGGCTGGCAACTCAGCAGAGTCACAAACCCCGGCAATGATGTCCTTTTGCAGCAAGTTGGTGATACCATTGTAAGGAGGACGTCGTTGCCATGCAGATCATAGCAGCGACAGGACAGAAATATTATTATGCCGGAGCATTATGTTCACAATGTTGTCTGGCATTTAGTCAGTTTTCATGTCATGTGAGTGTCGAGCCAGAGCTAGGGGTCTCGTGTAATGGAAATCATAAATTTCCACAGAGTCTGGCCTCGAGTCCTTGAGTCCTGGCTGCCGACGCCTGCAATTGATATGTCTGGGTGGACGAGTTGATCGTGTGACAACTGTGGGAAAAGTGAAGGAACAGGTGGTCTGAAAGTAACAATGAATTATGTTTCTTGGAGAGAGCCAACAAATAATACTAATCCAAGGTTCTTTTGCAATTTTTCAAGTAGAGTAAAGGCTTCTCTCTTCGTAATTCATCCAAAATTTAACCCGAAAAATATCCTTGAAAATGCAATATTTTTCACTTATTTTTTTAGCAGCATCGAGCGGATAATTTCCGCTGCTTTGTAGCAACGCAAACCGGCAAATTGCGATGAGTTTTCGGATGTGTGTGTGAGAGCATGAAATTAAATTCCGTGCAAACAACAATAACCCTTTGAGGCAGCTACGAGCAATAACAAGAACATTTACCAGGGGGAGGTCCTGCTGCTGCCTCCTCGAAAATGAGAGACCGAGAGCCGCTGGCCAAAAAGTACGGCGGCAGCCAAAATAAATTGAATCGAATTTAATGTCAAAAGTGCACTATATAATTGGCTTAATGCTACGGGTGGCTGGAACAACGTGTCGCACGCAATGCTACACCAAAATGCAACTGGGGGAGCACTAATACTAACACAAATACCGAGAGGCACTGGGAGAAAAAATTTAAATTAAATATAAATAAATAAATAACCTTTAAAATTTGAGGGATATGTTTAGAAACAATAGAATTATAAGTATTCTTATTAGTTTTCTAAACAACGATAAATAAGAAATAACAGAAAATAACCAACTTTCAATACTATATCGCTATTATTTTAAAATCGATATATGTTCGATAAATTAGTACTTTTTTAAATATATCGGACTGTTCTAAAGAAGAGTCTAAGCCATTAATGTAGATAAAATATATCAGAAAGTTATACAAATAACATAATCCGTAAAAATTCGATAAGATCGATATTGTCACGGTAAATACGATATTATTCGATAAATTTCGAAAAATCTAACAAAAGAAGTCCCAGTGTACCACTAATATTGTTACAGTATTTTTTTGTTTATTTTTTTTTCTCCGTGTTCAAACACCTGCATGCGGACACCTGACCCCCTCTGCTTTCACAGCTGCTCTCTCTTTTTCAGTTATTGCCTTTGTGCGTTTGGCGTTAAAAGCGCAAAATTCAATTTCGTTTTATTGTTCGTTAGTTAAACAGCGGGGCTGCAGGCTGCAGGACGAGTGCTGGGCGTGGTAATTGCATTTCGCCCACCTGTGACGCTTGGTTACCCCGTTAGCCAAAGAGATCTCGGGGCGTATGAGCCACGTCCATAACCGTGCACAAAGGCGATGTTGGTAGCAGAAGCAGCAGAGTTAGCCCCCTGCAAACAAATCATAAAACAATAATTAACCCACAGCCCTGGGGTCCAATCGAATGTCGATGATGATGGGCGAAACCGCTTTGATTTCGGGGCCAAATGGTAACTGTCAAAGCAGTATCCGAGAACCCAAAGTCAACCCTTAACCCCTGACCGCCACTGCCCCTGACTTGAGCAACTGCAACATAATTGACCCACTTAGCTGGGGGCACTGGGATTGGCTTCGTAGCTCTCTCTCTATGTCTGTGGTTGTGATTTTGATTCCTACTCCCAACTCCGGCAGTAGTCGTGGTCCTGGTTCCTGCCAATTTCCCAGTGACATGTCCCCCCACTTGACTTTGATGGCTAAAGAGACACGGAAAGAAAGGCCACGGAAATCGCTTAAAAATTAAGTAAACCAGCAACAACCAACAACTAAGGCAGCCCTGATGGGTTCAAAATTTTGGTCTTAGTAATATAATTTGGATCGAAATTAAATTAAAATGTAATAAATGTAATAAATGTGTAAAATTTACTTTAAATAATTAAAGTAAGAGAAATTATCAGAGTTTTGAACACTCCTTTAAAATAAGCCCAAAAGTATGCAATAAAACATGCTACATCCTCAAGAGTTTAAATCTGAAGGATTACATTTTTGTAGAATTTTTGAAGACAGTATTTCTAGGGATTTTAAATTTACCTAGATTTCTGATTTAAATGTATATATTTTTACACATATTTTTCAAACTTTATGCTATATTTTTCTATGTGCAAACATGTTCTCCCACTCAAACTCGTGACTCGTGCCTCAGACTCGGACTCGCACTCGGTATGGTTACTGCGTGTGTGTCTGTGCAATTATTAATCGGCAGCCATCTCCGGTTGGGGGTTCTCCAAAAAGGGGTAATAACGGCCAACACGGAAATTCAATATAATCCGATTTGTTATTGTGCAAGCTTCACTTTTGTGCAGTGCAGGGAAAAACGAGATAAATGATATGTGATTGGCTCATTAAATGTTATTTGATTCGATTTGATTGACTACAAAACCAATTGTGTTGTTGTAACATGAGCATTAGTTTATTATTAAAGCAGGAATACATAAATATATACATTTTGTGAAGTGGAAAGTTATTAGTTTACAACACACATATTCCGCTTAAATCCCACTTGAAAGGCATTTAAGTGTGATCAATTGGGCCCCATTCTGAGACTCAGCCAGGGGATAATGTATTCAGGGCTAAATACAAATAGCAAATCGCACACAATACCTCTATAAATATATCCCCTGGCAACTTGTTTATGCCACTTTCCCAGGAAGATTTTTCAATGGCAACGCTGATGAAGAAGCCGCATTTATCGCATTTTTCAGGGGGGCGAAAATCTCTTATTCATATGCTCGTGAGCACCTTCTTTTGCTTCGCACATAAATTTTCCAGCGTTTTTGTCACAATTTCTTATCTCATAAGCATAAAATTAACAACCAGCCGAAATGGCGACAAAATCAACGTAAGAAAACTGTGGGGGAGGACACCGAAGAACGTTATTCTGAACGTTATTTAAAATCGACGCCTGCGGCGCAGCTATAAAAATTTGTGCGCGATAAAATGGAATTATGAGGACGACACAACAGCAAGGACACTGACGATGTGGGTGCGAGAGCAGGACACGTGTTCTTATTAATTTTAATGCATATTAAAAATCGCATCCCTGAGGGCATCTTCCCTTAAAACGAGAGCGAACTGTATCAATAAAGACCCCTTAAAAAAGAGAAGGTAACACATTATGGGGAGCCCGAACTCGTAAAACATCACAAAAACCACACAAGCTGAGAGAAATACACACACAGGCACTGAGAAAAAATATATAAACAAGAAAAATATGAATTCAAAGTCAAGCAAAACTCACAAACTAATTAAAATCTTTTTGAAATTGTCTTAAAAGTTTACAAAAAAATTTCCAAATTTACATTTTCCTTTTTTTATTTTCTTACAGTGTCCCCACAAACCACACACACACACACATACACCCACGCACACACTTTTATTGTTAAGAAACCGACTTATGTTTATTAGATTTTATGGCGCTCATCTCAGCTAAGCTCGATGGTCTTGCGGTTGTCTTTCGGTTCACATTTTTGTTTCTCGGCTAAAATATCTTAATAGAAAACAGATAATTCATAAAATATTTACTAAGTGGCTAACACACACACACACACACAGAGAGAGAGAGCCTTTAAATCAGTCAAGAGGGAGGATAGGTGGGGGGCAAATTGCCGATGGCAATGTCTGCCCATGTAAAATAAACCGAGTTTTAGCCACAGTTGTGGTTATGATTTTTATAACCACCATATCATGCCCTCTAAATGGCTTAGCCTGCTAGAGGGTATGTTGGATATTAGAAGGATCTGATGTTGAAATAAGGTGTATAAACATTTATGATATTACTGAATATTTTTAGAGTAAATTTAGTTAAACTTGTACTTACCTAAAGAGGGGTTTTTTAGGTTAATTTATAAAATCTGTAAAGAAAATAAATTGCAATACATTAAATTTTAAATATAATGGCAAGCAAAATATAATTGTTATAAATTAAATTTTTAAAATAAAATAAAATACTTGAAAAAACCCTTTTTGAATCCCAATCACTTTAAAATCTGCCTGAAACTATGCAATATTTTTTCTGTATATCCTTATTACAATTATATACATTTTATAGCATACTTTTTGGATCATTTTAAAGAGATTTTTAATATTTAAGAAGTTTTTTCTTAAATTATCTTTACAAAGCTGGTGCTTTTATTAATTTTAAATTTAAATAGAATATTATGAAATAATTCCCTTACTTAATTATAATTTCAAGAGCATTCCTTGGTCGACCTTTCCACTTCAAACCAGTATTTTGTCTTGTTCTCACTGCCTGCTCTCACACTTTACAGATAAATAATGCACAAAAGTTGTTCATTTAACTTTGCTTGTTTGTTTCATTTCATTTGGTCTGCTGGTTCCGTGCTGTTCCGTTGTCTTGTTCGCTTGCCTTACCTTCTGGTTTGGATTTAGATTTGGATTTGGCCTGTGCCGGTGCCGGTGCCATGTGCCGCGAATAAATCTTGAAGAGCGGGAAAAGGCGGAGGAAAAAAAAGAAGTTGAGAAAACTCATTCACATAATTTTCCAGTTTATTGTGAGCTGCTGCGGCATGATATACACACACCTGGACGGCATAAACCTGCTCTAATTACGGCCCAAAAAAGAGAAACCATAAAATATAAATAAAAATCATTCATTTTGTGCACGTTGCCACCGCCGAGGCCGCAGGCGGGAGGGAGCTTTTCCCCTCCAGATCCTATTCCTGCGGATTCCGACGACTCCTTCTGTGCGTTAAATTTTTATAGCCTACACTTGGGCGCCCGACCAAGTTACTGCCACTTAATGAATTAACATTATTTTGATGGGTTTTATGCTTTTTTCATACTTTAGCAGCCTCGAAAACTCACTCCTCTGGCAGCTGCGGCGTGCTATCGGCTATTGGTCATGCCCGGCAACACCTCGCCTGGCTTTTAACTTTTTAATAAGCCACAAAATAAGGCAAGGAAAAATACAAAAAAAAAAGAAATATTATATTCCCAGCATAAGCATAATTCAAATCATTTCATTAACATTTGGGGCCGCATCCCTTTTTTATAACGGCGCACGGGGGGCACGGGAAATTGCTTTTTAAGTACTTAACTTCAATGCAAGCGGGTGAAAAACTTTTGAGGCTGCTGCAACAAGGCACTGAGCAAAACCCTATTCCTATTAAAATTAAGCATCAAATTGTGGCTTACTTAACTTAATTCTTCAAAGTTGAGCCCCTAAAAACGGCATGTAAAATGTTTGTGTTTATGTGGGATTTTTCTTTGTAATTTTCACTTTTTCTTGGGAAGCATTTGTGCGAGAAAGTAGCGGGTTTAAGTTGAACATTTTCGTTATTTAATTAAAAATATAGAACATTTTTTGTTGAAAATATCTAATCTAATTTAGGGAATTTTTTTCTCTGTCACAAAACAGAAAAAATAAACTAAAGTGCAAGCGCCCAAGTGAAAGTTTTTATTAAATGCATAAAACGAGTCAAAGTCATCTCTGCCAAAGGCTATATGCCACACGTCTATATAATATATATTCTTTATATAAATTTATATATATTTTATATATATGTATATTCCCAGTGTAAATGTGTGTGTGGGCGTGTTTCGGCTGTGTGTGTGCGTGTAGGGCCATAAATCTAAGTGCTTTAACGCCTCTGGGGCGACTTGGCAACGCCTACTTTTGCGGCTGATGTAACTGCCAGTTAGTGGAGTCCCGAGTCCTTCGTCCTACGCTCTGCGTCCTGAATATGTGCGCCAGCTACTGCCATACTGCTATAATGAGTTTTCAAGTGGTTCCCTGCATAGGCAGGTAATTTCATTCTAATGCCTAATGATGTATCTGCGAGGAAACTTGCACAATGAAAGGAAGGGAAGGGCTGCCAATTTAATCCTAATTCGGTTAGTTTAACCGGCTTTGCATCGATTTAATATTTTTTGAGAAGTTAATAGGACATTCTTAAAGTTGCAATTAATTTTTAGAGAAATTAAAACTCAAAGTAAACTATTTTTAGGGCAAACTCTACTTTAGTATAACTTCGAATTTGCAAATAACTAAATAAGCGGATTAAATACAAAAAAATATCAAAAATATTGACCAGAATATGCAATATATATATTTATAAATATATACAAATAAAAATCTAGAACAACGTTTATCTTTAGCCTGCAGATATGACGTTACCCGGAATCGCCCTAATCTCCAGGGGCGCGTTACAAACTAATTACAGTTGATAAGTTTTATCTAACTGTTAGTCTGGCGATAAAGAGAAAATTTCCAATAACCCAATAAGAACGATAAGCTAACTTAATGATAATGCAAATATTTTCAATTAAGCAGGAAATATTATAATGTTCGATTTTTTGTACATGACATCACATAACCAAGCGGGGCGAATTCGAATTTGGCGCCAAAAAGTGGGAATTTTTCCTTTGGTTAGTTTATGAATGGAAACTGTATGTTTAAAACTATTATGTGACCTAAGAATTTGAATTTTAAGAGCTCTTATAAATAATAAATAATTTCTAATTTTACTTATAATTTTTTGGGTCAAAAGATTTTATATTTCCCTTATCAACTAAGACAAATATTTATAAGAAAAAGTGTTTATTCAAAGAAAAATTAATTTTAAGCCTATATTTTAAGCTTATATTTTGAGTTCTTAATAGTTTAAGGGAAAACGAACGCTTAGCAACTGCAACTTCACCATACTCCCTCAATAAATATTAAATACTGAGCTATAGTAAATATTTAAAATATTATATAAAAAGGATACAGAAAATTTTAGTTATATAAGAATAAAAAAGGGCATTAAATGCTTAAATTTCCGTATCAATTTTAAATAAAATGATTATTTACATTTAAAAAAGGAAAACAATTCAAATTTCGCGCCAAAAGGCGGTAAAATTCCCCGGAAGAAGAAAAATCCCTCGACTCGCTGCTGGGCCTCAACATTCGAGCGAGTTCGACACCCTCTCTGAGAGAGCATTTCGCTCTTACGCTCTCTTGCTGACTAGCAGCTGCCGTTTTAATTGAAGCGGCGAATTCATCTGCACGCCGCACCGCGGCGAATCCATCTTCGTATCTTTCTCTCCCTCTCTCTGTGTCGCGTCGCTCTGTCATCATCATCAGTCGCCGTCGTCGTCGTCGTCTCGTCGCTGTGGTTTTTAAATTCTGATTGTGGCCATCCCGTAAAAAGAGGCAAATGTGCAATGAAAATTAAATAAAAACCTTTGTCTCAGTTCGCTTAAATATAGAACAACTCGCACAAAGTAATGACAGGCTGGAAAAACGCTGAAAAACAGTGAAAATCTAAGGGAAACACAGTGCGGAAAACCAGCGGAAAAGCCAGTGTCTGTGTCTGTGTTTGGTGGTGGCGAAAAAATACAAAAAAAAAAAAAAACTCTGTGCGCAGCAGCCGCCTTTTTCTGTGACGGAACCAGAAATCCATGAGATACTTTTTAGTATCTTTTCCGCATAAATACAATGTATTCAGTGCAAAAAACAAATAAGAAAACCTAACTAAATTCAAAGAAAATAAATAATAAAAACTATAAAATGCGCTATAATCTGCCATGAATATGGATTTTGTTAGAAAAATATTTAGTTCCAACGACTGCTTCTTCTTGGCTCTTATTTTTGTTGCTGTTCTTGTTGTTGTTGGCTCCCTTTGTTCGGCGCCTTTGTTGTTGTTGCGAATAGCATTTTGTGTACCTTTCAAGAAATCAATAAAACAAAAAAGAACCCACAAACTCCGCTCAAAACGAGTATCGTTGTTGCCGCTCTCTGGCTCTCCGCTGGAAGCCTTCTCTCTGCTTTTACGCGCTCTCAGTGTGTGTGTGTGTTTTGTTGACATTTTACCGCTTGAAAAACCATTTAAAAACCCAGCAAATTATGTCAATAATTTAGCATATTTTCAAGCCACCGGATGGCCGCAGAAAATCCAAAAAAAGGGGGGAAAACTACACAGAGAAAAGGGGAGAGATCGGAGAACCCCTCGAAATATATATATTTTTTCGAGCTGCGCAATTCGTGCTGACAGTTAAATGACACAATTCCCGGCTTGGATTTTGGGGCTGGGTCGCATTCACAATTCGCATTTTCTGCAGCGAATTCAAGGGGGGGGCATTTCCCCCCCTGTTTTCCATCGAATTTGTATCCTTCGAAGCACGTGCACTGCGGGTCTATTGATTTTTCGCACATCCCATAATCGCATGGGCTCCCGTTTTTCCGTTTCCCTCATTTTCCGGTTCCGGTTTCTCCCAGTTCTCTGGATTCTCCGGGTTCCTCCTTTTCTGGTCTCCCCACTGCCGTATTCTTGGTGCATGCGCGATGTTCACTTCCATCCATTTTCATACATTTTCATCTATTTTCGCACACTCAGTGCACTGACCTTAGCCCATGACTGTCAACATTTTGGGACACACTTCAGGGAAAATTGTCAGCCAGAGTTGAAAATGTATATTTTTGGGAATATAAAAATCATAAGTAAAAGTTTTATAGGGTTATAAAATCCATTTATGGGTGAAACATTCACAATTTAAAACTTAAATTATATATTTAAATACTTTTTCATAGAAATAAAGTAAATAAATATTGGCCAAAGTTTAAAATATAGTTTTGGGAATATAAAAAACATAAATAAATGTCTTCCAAAGTCAAAGATACATTTTACAGATACAAAATCTGTGGGTTAAAAAATATTCATTATAAAATCTTTTGAAATCTTTTTCTGAATTTTTAAAACTGTTGATCTTCTTGAAATACTTTTACCTATAACCCTAAAAAATAATTGTCAAAAAAAAGTCTATAGAATATTATAAAAATAAACCCTAATAACGTTTTCCTTCCCTTTTTCCCTCTGTACCTTTTAGTCACCTGCCCAGCAGCTTTTCACTCTTTTTCGACTGCATTTAAGTACACATTTGTTTGGCTTACAAATTAACGCCATTCGAAGTGTTGGCTGGATAAACAAACAAGTGATTTTATTTCATCGCAGCTCACAATGTGGGCCATTCATAGGAGGCAGCAATTGGGGGCTCTCAAGTAAACAAACTGCTGGAACTCCGGCAGATGGAACTGGAGAACCCAAAACCAAACAGATCCCCAAGTGGGGCGACTGGCCCAGATGTGGGTTATCAAAGAATCTCACGCTTATTACGGCAAGGTGGGTGGAGTCGCAGTTTGTTTTTAGGAGCGCGAGAGGTAGTGGAGTTTTCAGCACGCGAGTGGCTCTTCCAGGAAAATGCATTCGATTCTAACAGGAGTGTGGTGGGTGGAAATTGCTTTGGGGTCTAATAATAATTCGTGGGGAAAGAGAACTGAACTCTAGAGAACATGGTTCTTAGTTTTAATGATGTTATCATTAGTTGGGAATGGTCGATACTTATTTCCCCTATTTTTTTTGAAAGTGTTGAAAGGCTGAGATTGTTGTGATATCTTGGGAAGAATATTGAAGTTTTTGAGATACTTTAAATATCTCAATTTGGTGTTGACTTAGCCTCCTTTAGTTGTTATAACTTGGCTACTGTTTAAAGCATTATATTAGATATCTTTGACTCCAAACAGCCTCTAACAACCCACTCCTATCGTACAGCTTATTTTACCAAAACCGTTGTAAGCCATATTTCCGATGGGAAAGACCCTTCTCATCCCACACAGTTCTTCCGGTTACCTAAGATTATAATTCCAAAGACTCACTCCCCCTGTACATTTTCACTTTTTATCAAAAGACTAAAACAGACAAATTGTCTATTATTTCGTATATATCTACGGGCAGTGAATAATGGAACCCCATGTCTTTATGTATCTATCTGTCCAGACTCTATAAGTATTGATGTGGTGTCCGAGTGTGAGTGATAGATAGAAAGACACACACTGGGACATGTAAATGGAGACTTCCCACTGTTTTTTGGGCTACCTATTAAATTGAGGATAGCAAGGGTATATTATTTACATAAAAAGTGAAAGGGAACTGGGATAAAATGATGTATCTTATTATAAACAAAAAGTTTTTGTAGTTTTAATGATAAATTTCAGAAATTTTAGAAAATTTAATAATGAGATTATATTAAATTTAACTTAAATAAAAAATCAAGCTAGATCGATAAGAAACTTCTCTGATTTTTAACTCACATTTATGAATATTTTGACTTCCTTTTTAACTTCCATTAAAAATCTCAAGGTATCCCTTAGTTTAGACCATAAATTTCAACGTCTTTTCCCTAGATTTTGGTCTGCAGTTGTCAGGCAATTTGCCTTCCGCCAATTGATTTCTGTCTAGAGCCCTCATTCGTTTTTCCATTTACCCCCGCAGTTGTATGTTGTATTTTTAGTGATTTTCAATTATCTGTCAGTTGTTGTCATAGTCGGGGTCATCAGCGAATGCTAATCAGAGAATCGTGGTGTCCACTTAGGGGTTTCTACCACCCTCCCTTCCTCTCTGTGACCGTTATTAAGCACTTACTGGCCCCGCAAATGGCCGACAATTGTCGCTTGATTGGCCAATTTCCATGGTTGGATCAGCGACTTTGAACGCGACTTCGACCCGCTTAACCATTTCATTTTATGGTGTTTCCTCCAACCTCCTTTTCTCTGCTCTGTTCTCTGGCCTTTATCTCTGGTTTCAGAGTAATCTTTTGTGTGTTTCTATTTTTATAAAAAAAAAAAACCCCTCTTACTTGTGGCCAGCAGCCGGCACATCTGTGCGTCTTTTTGGCACACAGAAAAATGTGTATCAAATGTCATAAGCAAGTTGTATGTTATGTCAGAAAATCTAAGGAAAATTAAGGGATTTATGAAGACTTTTTGATTAAAAATAGGGTTTATATAAATATTTATTAATATTTAATGTGAAAAGAGGAGCCTCGAGTTATTTTTTTCATTGTTTACTCATGACTTCTTCGACCTAAAAACTTGATTTCTCAATCGTTTTGTTGTATTCTAAACTTAGCTCTACTTATCTTCGATTTTTCTTAGTGTAACGCTTAAGACTACACCCGAAGCTTTGGCTCGTTGGCTTACTTTTTGCATGCGGCAATTTGATGAGCTGCTAATTAGCCGCTACGTCGACGGCGACGCTGACTGCGGTTGCGGTTAGCTGGCCAAACACGAGCAAAAATACTGCACAGTAAACACTCCACATGGTGAACACTTTGAAATAAGAATTTACAAAATTCAAATGTATAAAATGTATAAATATTTACCTTCCCTTCCTTTTACTTAGAAAAATCACTTAAAAGTTGTTTCAAAAATTATAAAAACTCTAATTATTGACTGTGATTTATGTTATCCCCTCTCATAGAATCTCCACTGTACTTCTCTTCACTGCAAAGACCCCGAGAATATAGCGTGCTGAGGCTAATTCTGAATGAATCAGCACGAGCTCCCTGTAATTTGCACTTTGCCCGTCTCCATCCGCCTCCTCCCTCTGCCCCCTCTGTCTTTCTCTTTATTGTACTCTCCCCCCACTCCCCCCTTTTTTCTCTTTATGCATTTTATTGCAGTGCAATTGTTGTTGGCAGAACAAAGAGGAACGGAAAAGTGATGGAATGTTTCACTTATCCGGTGTCGTTAGGGTTCGTGTATGGAAAAACTCGACTCCAAATTGCAGTGCTTAGGCAGCTTATGGATTGAGATCGATTAGCTTCACATCCATTTATGTTTTTTACAGTTGGAAAAATTGTGTTGTAATAATGACAAAAGTTAGACAAAAATGTATACATTTTGGAGTAGAAATAAATTTAAATAAATTAAAGAAATGGGGTTTTAGGTTTCTTGAGAATATTGCATTTACTTTATCGATAGAAAATGTCTGTTATATGAAAATTCGATTAAATATTGCACTTTCTGATAATTTAAAAATCAAAAAATATCGGACTTCACGAAATAACGATAAAATATTATTGAAATATATTCCAATATATTTAAAATTTATTTTTTTTTAGCTTCCTATAATATTTTTCCTTATATCAAACAGATTATCGATTTATAAAAACCTTTAAAAATCGATTTATATCGATATTTTCTGTCATCCCTAGTCTAGGCATAATTTGAGCTTCTCTACACTTTTTTTAGAGTTTGTTTTTTCGCCTCTGGCATAATCTCTACGCCCAATCATTAATTTTACGCGATTTTCCCGGCGCTCCCCTCCTGCTCTTAACCCAAAGCGCAGCATCTTAACCCACAGCTGGCGCACACATGTCGTCAGCAAATCGTTTGTGGGCATTGCCAATTTGTTGGTGGCTTATATATAAGCATATATGTATACATATTTATCTATATATATTTGTGGGGAGTGTATTTTTAAGGCGGCTGCATCTTCGCCGGCGGACGGTTGAACCCCATTGAACTCTTTTTCGTTCCAAGGGATACGAAAATAACAATAATGTGCAGAAAAGTGTGAAGAAAATGCGAAAAAAGCGGCGCAAGAATACGAAAAGAGAGAAGGAAAGAACTATAACAATGGCAGAGGAGTATTGAAAAAATGCAATAAATTATCATAAATAAAAGTAAAACAAAAAAAACCAAGAGAAGAGAGGACTCAGGCTTGATGGGGTTCAAACTCAGGGTTCAGATTTTTTTCTTTACCTTTTTTTTTGGGTTTGCCCGCTTTGAAAAATGTGTTACACCAGAACAACAACAATAACAACAACAATAAGAGAGCTTTTTTACAAAGCAAAAAGTGATTCATCCGAAGATAAACAATGATTTGTTGTAGTTTTCTGTTTTTGTTTCCAAGCCTCACACATTTTATGGTGCTTGTTTAGCGTCAAAATAGAAATCAGTCAAACTAAATCAATAAAAAACTAAACAAATATTATAAAAAAAAACTATAATAAAAAAAGACCACAGACAAATAAATAAGCATTTAAATAAAATAATATAAATATTTAGCTAAGGTTTATAGAAGCAAAAATTATGTTTAAAACTTTTAAGGGATTTCGTAATATTATATCATAATTTTCCTTTTAAAACCTGGCTAAATATAATATATTTCTTAATTTTAAATCATCAATTTGATTATAAATATTTAGTGCCAAAATGGAAATCATTTAAACCCAACCAACTACCAACCTAAGAACCCTAAATAAAAAATAATATAAAAAAGCACAAAACTGTAAAACAACGCACAAAAATGTTGTAAGTTTAAAGAAAAGTCACCCAAAGAAATCAAGTCCTACTCAACAGTGGGACAAAAACGCACAAAAAGTGAACGCAAACGTAAAGCACAAAAACGAGTAAATCAACGAGGGAAACCCCCAAAAACCCCAAGACTTCCTAGGAATTTTCAAACGAATCAAGATGCCACGAAATCAGCTCCACGCTCTTCTACGAGCCCTGCTGAAGCTACTGCTGTTCGTCAGCATTGCGGAGCACTGTGCCACCGCCCTGCCCACCACATCCCAATCCTCGCCGGCTCCATTTACCGCACCCCCGTCGCCGCCAGCAATCATTGCCACCTCGCCCTCTTCCGATCGCAATCTGGCCGATCTAGTCAATAGTAATAATAATAATAACAATCCGGAGACCGAGACTACCGGTTCCGGTTGGGAAACCCTTGAGACTGAATTGGGAAGTCCAGGAACCACGATGAAGAGCTCTACTTCCACGGGTAAAATGGCAGAGAAGGAGCCCAGCCTAATGAGCACATCGGCCACCTCCATTGAGCAGCAGGATCAGCCGCCGGAAGTGCCTGCCACCACGTTGGCCTTTGCCAATGCAGTTCCGGTTCCGGTGGCCGGTGAAATGGGAAACGGAAATGGTAATGGCGGATCAGGAATGGCTTTCAACGATGCCACGCCCCCATATGCGGCAGTCGATGATAATTATGGTAAATAGAAATGATTTATTTCTAAGGTTTAGCAAGAGATAAATTTAATATAAGATATTCCAATTATTTTTTATAAAGTTTAACCTTAACTCATCCTATTTCTACTATCTAAATTTGTAACCCTTTTAACCCTTCATTTTAATAATTCAAACACTGAAGAACTTGCCCTGGGCCAGCCCTCAAAATAAAACTCCAATACCAAAGAAGAACAAAAACAAGAAAGTTCGATGGGCCTTCGACAAGAATTGGCAATTATAGTTGCTCAACTAGGTTCATTGACACCGCAGAACTTTCCCAACGACCCCCTCCAACCCTTAATCCCTAACCCTTAACCCTTAACCCCCTCTTGACCCCCCAGAAGAACTTGTGTAGTTGCTCAGTTATTATCTGCGGAAGGAACAACAATAAAATACATAGATAAATCCAGCACAAGAACAACAGCAATTGCATACTTCAAGGCAATTAAGAGAGTTTTCATTTCCGGTTTGGCACGCAGACCCCTCCCTACTCTACCCCTTTTGGGGGGAGGGCGTGGCCGCGTCAACAACTCTGCCTCCGCCACTGCCTTCGTGTAATATGGCAAAATTCTCACGCAAAACTTTTAGCTCTGGCCAAAATGAATTATTTAACATTGTTTTGGGCCGGCCAAAGTTGTTACACAGGGAAAAAAAACTATAAAAAAATTAATAAATTATTGAGTGAATTTATAATTAATATAAATATTTATTTGAGATAAGAAAACATTTTTTGGGTGATTTTTATAATTTAAAAAACCAAAATAATTTACATTTTAAACGATAAAACTTTTTAAAACTCTTCACATTTTTAATTATAAAACATTTAAATAGCTTAGAAAATTATTTGCTCTTTTTAAATATTTTTAACGAAAATTACAACAATTTTGAAGGAAATTATATACACTAAAATTTGTTATAAAATTACTTCTACATATCACCAATAAATATTTAATTTCTTCAAGTCTTGAAGCCTAAAATAAACCCTTAAAAAATATACCTAAAATCCTGTTTATCAATAGAAAAATTAAACAAAATCATATCTGAATTATACTCAACCCCTTTTCTTTCTGTGCAATTACTATTATTTCTGGCTTCTATTTTTATTTTCCCCTCTAATTTTCTTGATGTTGAACCTGCCTCATGAAATATGTCCGGGGCATTGACAGGCAGCCGTCGGTCTGCTCGTTAAAACTTGGCCAGCGAGGGGGGAGGGGTGCCAAAGCGGCAACAATTCATTGGAAGTGAGGCCATGTTTCACAGAGAAGCACTCCGCCGTCCCGAAAAGGACTACAACTACCAGCCGAAAGGACACGCGATGCGCACACAGGACACAAAACAATTAACAACTTAACTTTTATGGGCCACAATTATTTGGTATTTTATTTGTTAAGCCGCACAGCCAACTATTTTTATGGGCATGTCATTAAATTGGAGCGCCGCTGTTGAAGGCTGCCTCAGCCAGTCTTTAATTGGTCTCAAGACCAATTTTTTGGCTCAGACGAATTTGCATTCGCGTGTGCTTAAGCTCAGACTGACAGCCTGCAAAATTGCAGGACATTCGACTCGAAGCCCACCTGATTTGCTGACCACACGCCAAACCCGTATTAGCTTGCAGTCTTTAGGGGCAGGTGCTGCCCGACCACGCCCCCTCAAATTAATAAGAAAAAAATCTGGGACACACAAAAGGGAGTGGTCATAATGGGGTTACAAATAAAATTAGTTACTTTTGAGGTAACTAGACCAAGGTCCTTTCAGTTGTTTGAGGCAGGAAACGGGGTTAAATGCAAGCAAGGAAGGAGGTTGAATATATAAAGGAGTTCTTTAAATTTGCGAAAATATATAAGAGATATTAAAAATATTATTAAGAATGAAATCGTAAAGAGAAAATAGACAGAAAAATACGAGCAGCAGAAAAATTGTTAATAAATAAAGAACCCACATTTACACCTTCAACTAATAAATCTAAATAATAGGAACAATTCGGTAGAACCCATAAAATTTTCTAAAGAAAATAATAAATTATAAATAACCTGCTTAAGCCACTTTAAAATTCATTTTGCCAGCTTATTAGCACGTCCAGTCAACTAGCTCAGACAATCATAAATTAAATTCCTTCTTTTTTTGCAACCTTATTTGAATGCTTGGCTGCTCTCGTCAGTAATTACAGTTTCAGTCAAACAAATTCATTCGTTTTTTTTCCAGAAAATACAGTATATATGCAGGAAAAATTTAAATAATTGCCAGACAGCTGCGAACTTGTGATCGCTTCAATTAATAAAGCAATCAATGGCCTTGCCTCGGAAGTGTAGAACTCTTAAATATTTGCTAGTAATTACACGGCCAAAGTTTAGAGTTTTTCGTAAACTCATCTTGGGCGAAACACTTTAATTAATAAACCTGCTGAATCAACATTTTCACAAATCATTTTTTGGCACCACCACCCGCTGCTGCTGCCTGTGATATTTCCAGCCAGTCATTAGTTTAATTAATTGTTTTGCCACAACTTTTGTGCAGCCAGAAGTGCCACAAGCAGCGAGCGAGCGAGGGTGTTGAGTTAATTTTTTGTAAATTCATTTTCCCTTTCAAGATCCACCCACCAGCTGAGAGCTGTCACAAATTTTTGGAGAGCAACACTTTCGGCGATGAAAAGTGCAGTTCATCAAGTGGCAACACTCGAGCACTTTTCGCGGGGCGGAAAAATCGTGGGAATTTGCCTTCGTATCTGTCAGATACGTACTTGCTGTGACAAACAGCAGTTGACAAAGAACTTTGACAGCCGAGAAAATGTCTCTGAAAAAATCTGAATTAATAGCTGGAGAACAAAAATGAATGAGGAATGAATTGCAGATACTTTAAGGAGAACAACTGTGGGGATGCCTGTGATATCTAAAGTATTTATGGGTTTTTTTGCAAAGGTTTTATCTACTTAACTATCAGATATTTGTAAATGAGATAATGAATGAGTCATAAACGTAAAATAAATCAATAAAATTGAATTTCCTGGTGAGATAAAAGTGAAATATGTTACAGTTTATTTATTTATTGATTTATGATTTTACTTTAGGTTTTTGAGTGACAAAACCCAAAGTAAAATGTAAATTTATAGGTTTTCTTGACTTATAAACAAAGTACCTGCCCCCAAAACTTTCCCTTACTTTTCTGCTCTGATTAGAAGACCCAAAAATAGTGTTTTTCTCGCTCTCGACTTGACCAGAAACCGCAACGCAAACACTTTGAACTTAAATATTCCACTCGCCACTCGAAGTTTTTGGCAAGAAGCAAACTGGCCTGGCCAGTGTGTCCCTGATCTTTGGCTATATTATGGCAACACTCAAAGTCCGAAAGTCCCAAAGTCGGACATGTTGCAGGCGCGCCAGGAAGTTGCTAATACAAATTGGCACAACTTTTGGCTTGTCAACGGCAAAAACAGGCAACTTTGCTACGTACTCTTGTATTTTGACAAATGATTTGCGTCTCTACCGAGAAAAAAAAATAACCGAAAAACAAAAAAGCACAGAGAAAGTCTTGAGAACTATGAGTAAAAATAAAATAAAAATAAAACCAAGAGAAACTTTGATTTTGAACTTTATCCGAAGGAAAGTTTCCCTCCCATTCGATCCTTGGAAATGTTCACAGGACACTGAGTTATGAACATGACTTGTCAAGAAATACATTAAAAGTGCAAAGTAGTGAGGGCTCCGCAGGAGGATGAAAACAATCATTTAGTAGCCAGCAAATTTGGTCCGGCCAAAAAAGCATAAATCATTGAACTTTTTACAGCTCCTCCACGAACAGCCATCAATCATTTAGCCGGCTTTGTTGCTGTCTTGATTTTAATTTGCAACAGGACTTTTCTGGCAAAAAGGAGCGTGCTCAAGGCTTCTCTTTTTCCACGTTTCATAAATGATAAGCCAGCTGACTAGACTTTCCAACAAGTACTTGAGTGGGTTTTCTTTTACGGGGGGGAAAAGCTGGTTCCCTTTGAGCTGCGCTTTTCCACGCCCTGTCACTGGGGGTCTTCACTCACACAAATATGGGTGTGTTGTCTACTTATCAGCTGCAATGCACTGAGCCTAATTTATGGAGAAGCTCCTGCAAGGACTTCAAGGATAATAATGTAAACAGCAAGGCAGGCAGCAGGTTTAGGGTACATTTTTGAATACTCTGTTAATTCAGAAAATGGAACAGAAAAATATTTTTTAATATATCTGAGATATTTTTAGATTAAAATATAATTTATATAGCAATTGTTAAATTATTCTTGGGGAATTCTTGTCTTCTAATTATTAATTTTAAAAAATATATATTGAATATATTGATTCAATATTCAATTAGCTGGGAATTTAAACAAAATCTCAAAAAAAGAAAACTCAAAAAAAAATCTCATCAAAATTTTTCATATTAACTTAAGAAATCTTCTCTTCCAAATTGATACATTTTTTGTGATTACCTCAAACATATTGAACTTTTCACTACCTTCTTCTTTATTCCTAGAAAATAAAAACATTTTGATAGATGGCCTCTGTGTCAAGGCAAACAAAACAAAAAAAATCTCAAATCAGAATCAAGAACACAGATAAGCCCTTTTTTTGTTGTTGCTGATGGGGAATATTTTCTGCTTTTTATGGCTCAACCACGTGCCAACCCGCATTTAGACACGCCCACTCAGAGTAAAAAAAAATATATAAAAAAATAGGCGGCAGATAGAAAAATGTTGCTGCTGCCTCGGCGACAACTTCCGCCTAACTGCACTTCAACATGTCAATTTTTCTTGTGCAGAAAAACAGCCCAACCCCAACCCCAACCCCAACCTCAACCCAAAACGCCTACAAAAAATGCCATTCAAGGGGAAAACTCACAGCTCAACTTACATGTGTGTGAGTGTGTTTGCTCTGGCATTTTTCCACTCCACGCCAAGTCACTTGTCATGGAGGAGGCCTTTTGTCTGCCCGAGAGCTCATACTCCCACCCCCCTGGCGAAGCGAAGCGGCGCTTTAAATCATAAACACCTTGTTAGTGCAACAACTCGACACTTTGAACGTGACATTGATGCCTGTTTTTTGTGTCCCCGATCCCGAGAACCCGAACCCGAAACAGTTTCCGTGTCTCAAGCATCAAAAAAACAGGCAAACTCCGGTGCCGGAAGGTTGACTCTTTCGAGGGGGGAGGAGGGGGCCTGTGGTGCCTGGATGTGGTTACCCCAATGGTGCTTCCATGTGCAACTTCCTGCCGATAACCTCTTGCCCACATGCCATAATATACATATAGCCTTATCGCAACGCTCTTGGCCATGGAGCATGGCAAAGGCAAATGCAGGCATCGCCAGGAGCCAGAAGAGTCCTGGCCAGACACTCGCCCTTAATTAGCCATCCTTGCCTTGTGAGGGCTTTAGACCAAAAGGCGGGCTTAAAGAGCCGTTGGAAGTTAAGGAAAAATCAGAGATAGCACTTTTTGTAGCACTTTTAATGAGTAAATCTAGCTTTATTTTAAAATTTTTAAATAATTTAAAATTATATAATTTGGGAGCCTAAAAGTAGTCAATGATTAGTGAATTGAATCAAATTAGTTCCAGCTTACTTTAATCCCTCAACAAAGAGAGATACGAATTTTTTATTTGGGGAATTCGCTGACAATATTTTCCTTTAGTAGCCAAAGTTTTCCTTTTTAAGAGATCTACACTCGAATTATTTGAAAATAATTAGTTTTAGGAGTCCAAAAGTATGCTATGATTACTCGACTAAAAGTTGGGAGATATCTTAGAAATGTTCTGATGCTACAAAGATTTAAGAACTCCGAATGTTTCAATTAAAGATTTATTTCCTTAAATATTAAACAACTCTTATTTCTTCGAGTGATATAACCCTCTGCATTAACCCTTTGGGGCAACACACACACACACACACAAATTCTCTGGCTTTGACCCGAAAATAGACACATGTCAAAGGTTCTCAAACGTTTGCAAATTAGTGAACATTACAGTTGCCGTATAAAAATCCCATTCAAAAGGGTCATCGGTGGATTTCAACTGACAACTCGAGTGGCAAAAGCACTTTGAAATATATACATATATATATTTGTCAGAATCAGTTCCAAATTGTGAGTGTGTGTCTGTGTGTTGGCCCCCCCTTGAAGTGTGTCAGTTTTGTAGCTGCTTTGGCCCTTTGTTTTGTGCATTTGACAGTAAAGCTTTGTGTTTAAATAGAGCCAAAAGGCATTCTAGTCCCAAGATATGCCATTTATGGCAATGACATCGCTTTAATCAAAATGTCTGTTCGATTAACGTAAATTATATGCCATTTGAGTTGAGTTTAATCTACTTGGTGTTTAATTGAAGAAAATAATTGTTAAGGAAATAAAAGAAAAGATTTTAAAACTTTCATTATAATGAAAATGTGATAATTATCATAATTACTTTTAAATTGCAATTCATAAATCTCCTTTTTTCTTTCTCAAAACAATTTTTAATGTGCCCAAAAGTATGCCTTAAAATAGAAATTATATAAATATAAATTCACCAAAACTACCTGATTTTTAAAGACATTTCTCCTTTAGGGACCAAAGTTCAAAAAGGTTAGCTCACACACACGTACACACTACATACACACTGGGCTGCTCATATACCCATGTGTGTGTGCATTCAAAATGGCTGCCGCGTTACTTCCGCTAAGTGATGGCGGAGCCTTTTGGTCCATTCAGTGTTTGCTCTTGGCCATCAAAGCTTTTGGGGGACAAAACTTTGCTGCTTTTTTATTTTTTTCACAGCTTGTTGTCGTTGCTGTTTTCTCCTCCTTTTTTTCGGTCTTTATTTCGCATAATTTTTGTGCCTTTGTGGAGCCTTTGACGCCTTTTGAAAGGCAGTCACCTGGGTGTTTTACCTTATTTTTTGCGAGTCTGTGTGTGTATGTGTATTCTCTAATTGTTTGTTTGTGTGCATGTCTCTGTCTTTCCGTGTTTTCCCAGCTTTTGTTTAGTTTTTACGTCTGGACGAAATCCGTAAAGCAGCTCGTAAAGTTAAGCAACAACAATAAAGTACGAAGAGCAACAACTAAATAAGGCAGAGGGCTAACAATGGCTGACAGACGCCCCTTCTAGTTGTTTTATTTATTTATTTTTTCATTATTTACCAACAGAGAAAGAAAAACTTGGCATTAATTAAATTT
>JAEIII010019653.1:0-16099 GCA_018905755.1 Drosophila ohnishii | reverse complement strand
TAGTAGGAATGAATAATGCATTTAAGAATAGATTGAAAAATATATAAAGTAATTTCTAGAGAATTTTTAAGCTATTTAAAGCATCATTTGTAGCTGGATTCAGCCTCTAAACTGTTATTAAATCACGGAAAATTAGTTTCTTATATATGTATGTATATATTTTGTAAAAGAATGCTACTTGTCTTGTGTAAAATACTACCGTCTTGATTAATGTGGATTAAATCGGCCAGCTAAGACCCCAAGTCATCCATGAAACCCAACTGTTTCTTGAGATATTAAGAAATTCATTTATAATAAAGCAGAATATATTACACTACACTTCTTAATAGTATATATTATATATTCTGGCATTTAAAATATATACACCATTTATTAGGGAAATTGTACCCATAGAATATACAGAATATTGTTGGTAATTTATATAGAAATAAATTGCTCCCACCTCTATTTATTTAAAGTCTCGCGATAATTTCCATTTAAAATGTTTTTCTACTCCCATTTGGGATTCCGAAACATTTTATTTGGCCAAGCTAAAATGTTGCCACTTGCAACCATTCAATTTGTTGGCCATAAACCATAGCGAACAACCTTCACAAATCCAAAGTGCAGCAATCCATTGTGACAAAGGGGAGGGTGGGCCGAAAACAAGCGCACCCAAAACCCAACTAATACTATACATCTTTTGGGGCGGCGGCGACGGGCAGTTTGCCAGACAAAATGCAAACTGGGCAAAACAATGTGTGAGTGCGAGAGAGGGAAAGATCTCTGGTGTCCTCGCGCGCCCCTCCTTGGCATTATCCGGATTTTTATGCGCCGTTTGCATCTTGGCCACTCTTCGGGGTAATATTTATGCCCCCCATCGACACAACAACTACTTGAATTTATTCGCAGGCATAGATATTTATTGTACACAAATGTCAGACCGAATTGGCATAATTATTGGCGTAATTATCGTTGGACGCCAGCGACCCGAACTCAGATGCGTTTTTACGCCTGTCTGCCTACTCGGTGGCCTGTGTGTAATTTATGGGACAAGATTCGTGGCTGTAAAGTGTATCTGCGTATCTCTGTATTTGTATCTGTATCTATATCAACATCTAAGTGCGCGACGGCGGCCTAGAAGTCCCTCATAACCCTTCACGTTGATGGTTGGTCATCAGCGCCTCAGCCACGACGGTCTCGGGCCCCCATCATCATCATTAATAATGTGGCCAAAAGCCGCGCTACCCCGGCCACCCGCACCGCTTTCCATTCAATTATCCCCTTGTGTGATTGCAAGCCAGTTCCGCTCAGAAGTTTGCGCAATTTGCATAAATCGGATCTGCCGGACATCACTGGACACCCGCTGCTCCCCGAATTTTCGGGACTTTCACTTGATTGCATTGATTCCTCGCCCATTTTGACCCTCGACGAGGGTGCTTCTCCTCTATAATCCCCCCTCTGCTGTTCGCTGATCTCCCTTCCCGTCCGGCAATTAAATTCCCAACATTCCGGCGTACAACTCCGACAACAATGAACGAACACAAGCGCATTTGGCATTTTCGCATTTTCCGATTTTCACATGCGTGCGATTTTCGTATGCAAAAATCACTTTGCGGTCGAGCCGGCACATTTTTGCCTACCCTGTGTGTGTTGTGTGTGTGTGTTGAATGTTTTCAGTTAACATCACAATTCGTATCGAATTGAATGTGGGATAGGTTGGAATAGGATTGAATTGCTTCTCTTTATTTTGTGTTAAAAATGCATAGGAAAAGTTGACGTGTAGCGGAGGCGGGCAGCAGCTCTGCTCTTTCATAATGCAAGAATTCCCTTTTGTGGTCAGGGAATAGAAGGTTTTCCTCCATTTCATGGAATTTGTTGTTGTTTTGCAGTTGGAGGATTATTGCAAATCTGTTGGTTGTCAGTTAACATTGATGATGTTTCAGAGAACTACGCGTAAATGTAAGGATTAAATGACAGGGTTACAGATGTTAGGAGATTTGAGTTAGAAAGGGCTTTTTGTAGGGTCCTATTAGCTTTAAATATACCAGTATTATAATCTATTTTCAATCAAAAACCATTGATAGAGATTTATAATTAGTTTGGAGACCTGGTCAGCAACTATTTTTATACATTTTTAATTAGCTTTTCTTCTCAAAAACAAACAACGAAGATGGCTTTCCGGCACACTTAGTCTCTCTATAATTCAACAACTTCTTTGTTGACTTTATCCTGATATATAGAGCAATCTTCCCATTTGCAGAGTAATATTTTCGAGTACCACATGATAACTCTCTAATGCCTTTTGCACATCTTTTGTATTTTCCCACACAATCTCCGGCCAAGCGCAAAAATTTTTGGCTAGTTCCATTTATCACCATAAGATGGAACATGGAAACATGGACTGCTCCGAAGATTATGACAAATAACAATGACCATTGGAGACCAGGGGGAGGCCAGGCACAGACAATAACAGAAAACGCATTAAAGTTGAAGTCCAAAGAATGGACAACGCTAATTGTGGGGCACAATAAAGGCAGAAGCTGAAGCTGAGTTTCATTGCGTTGGCTTGAAGGGAAGATGGGGGAAAAATAAAAAAAAGAGAGGTTTTGATGTTAGTGGAGCAGCAGACAGTAAAGACGGTGAAAAGAGAAAAGAAAACAAACTTGGCTTTTAGCTTAGACAACAACCCAAAGCAGCAGCAGCAGCAGCGGCGGCGGCAGCATGACTTGTTTCATGTTTTTCCCCTTTTCAGCTCTTTGTGAATTTTGGTTTTTCAAGTAAGAGAGCCGGCGTTGAAAATTTGTACAAAAATAAATAAATTGCAGATACAAAAGAAAACAGCAGCAAGCAACTAGCAACGGCCACAGCAACATCAGCGGCAAACAATCTCTGACAGCAATTGCAAAACCGTGAGAACCATTTATGGGAGCTGGCATGGCAAAGGAAAAATGCAAGAAAAACTTGCAACAAATGTTGGAAAATGCAATGTGACAAAGGGGGTCGGCCAGGAGAAGTGGGGGGAAGGTACGTACATACGTACACATATGGCCTGCTGTGGCACACATGTGCTGCTCCCCCCTCTCTCTCTCTCCTACACCTCTTTACAATAAATCATGCAACGCATTTGTCGCCCTGCAACGTATATTTTCTTCTCTTTTTTTTTTTTTGGGAATTTCAGCATGTTGTTGCTGTTTCTGGCAGGCAAAACGCAAAAAAAAAAAAATGTACAATTAAATTATTTACAATTTGCCAGGGCCAGATGCAGGACCAGGGCCATGCCAGGCCACGCAGCAAGTGGCAAAATTTTTAATTTGATTAAATAACGAAAACAACGCACGGACGAATGAGAAATGTCTCCTGCAGGCATTGGGGGAAAATTCAGAAACTGCTGCTAGTTCAAGTCAACAGTTTAAATATTTGAAATTGGAAAGCAAAGAGAATAAAGAAATACTATAAAATATTAAGGAAAATAAACAGTAGTTAGTTTATAAACTCCTTATGCTTGATTATATCAAAATAAGGAATTCACAATGCCTACAGATAAATTTTTCTTTTAATGTGATAATAAAATAGGAATTTATAAGAATATTCCCCTAATTCATTATCAATCTTTAAAGACCATTAGCCAGATACCATCATGATTACACAACTATATGTTTAGGTTCTTTAAAACAAAAAAGAGTTAATTAAAATTAGACAAGTGCTCGGGAAATGTGGCAGACTGCGATGAAAATTCGCATAAAGGTGCCGTCCGTCGTCGTCGACTTCGTGCAATTTCACTAATTAAAAATGCATGATTCAAAAATAAGAACAACAACTGCAAATATCTATGTCTACCGACGCGGATTGCCCTGGCAATTCTAGACGCGAGAGAGCAACCCACATTTTCGTTTCTTTTCTATGCAATTTGCGGATGGCTGCCAAGAAATAAAAAGGTGAATAGAAAAACACAAAAGCCCAAAGCCCAGGGCGCAGCGAAACAAAAGAAAAAGGTGTTTAGTTTTTGTTTCTTCGTATCTATTTTTTTTCCACACTCTGTCGCTCGATTGCATGGCAGAGTAGTTGTTGCTTATTTTCCTCGCGTTTCCCGTTTTCATTTTTTCATAAATTAATTAACTGCATCACGACTTTGGACGCGACTGCAAATGCAACTGCAACTGTGACTCTGACTCTGACTCAGACCCAGAGACCGACTGTGACTTTCCGCATGAAACTAATAATAAGCCAAAGTTAATTAGAGACGCAGGAAAATATCAAAAATACTCGAATAACAATGGCAACTCTCTGGCGGTGCTAATGGCCTTGCTCTACTCCCAGCCAAAGGGCGCCACACGGTTGCCTTTTGGCTTGGTTTATTTAATTGTTTCTTTGTCTATAAGGTTTAATATATCTACCTCTGCTAATAAGCATTTATTCCATTTGCTCATTAATAAATAATTGCATTTATAAGAGATTTATGCGATGTGGAGATGGATAAATTATAAAGCTTTAAATTGAGTTAATAAAATTGAGCAAAAAAAAAGGAAGAACAAGGTTTAAAACATTTTTAAATAGCTTTCTTGCAGTTTAATTTATTTAAATATTTGTATACTTAGGTAATTTCACAGCCTATTGAATGTATGATTTATAGCTTTCTTTATATATTTATTGTTTTAACAATTTTTTTAATAGCTTTCTTATGGTTATATTTATTTTAATGCCTTTATACTAAGGTAATTTCACAGCCTATTTAATACATGATTTATTTATATCCTATAGAGCTTTCTTTTTATATTTTTTTATTATTCTCCAACCTATCCCAACCCTTAGTCTCCCCATTTCTCGCTTCAACCTACCATAAAGTCCATACCCCTCTTTTTTAAGCACAATTAAACAAATATCAGACGAATGTCGCCTAGACTCGTGTTCGATTCAATTTAATGCCAACTCGGTTGACATTATATCGCTGTTTATTTGCGGCTGTCGGTGCTTTTTCTCCTTCCTTTTTTTTCTGCCTTTTTCGCCACTTGATTTGCATTGCGCTTCAAATTTATTCACATCTGCGCGGCAGTTGAAAAAATCGCATAAATCATGCTAATCTATAACTATCGATCAAGAGACCGACAACAACAAAACGACAGCCTTAGTCTGTCGGCGCCGCACAAAAGTGTCTTGGGAATTTATTGCCCGAGTCCTTGTGTTTGCTAGCAGAGAGAGGGGAACAAAAAATGAAGAAAATCTCAGAAAATGTGCAGAATTTACATTTACAAAATATTTATTTCTCTCGCTCTCTCTTGCAGTGCTTTATATTGCGTAAAAGCCAAAAAGTGCGCAATTATTCATGAGATCTACGGAGATCGGTGAAGGGAGATGAGATGGATCGACCAGGTAGCCCGGATTTCTTACCCTCTTCCCCCCTTGTGACAGCTGTTTTGGCTTTAATTCGCTTTCTTTGTCTGGCTGGGATCTGCTCTCTGCCGTTTCTGCCATAAATTGTCGCGTCTAAACACATTTTTGGCCTTTTTGCCAATTTTCAGCTACACATCGTGTAAAGTGCCCCCCATTGCACTGGTCGCACTGTCGCCTTATCTGCACCTGTCGCTGCCTTTCAATTGCAGCACAGGAGAGGAGGATGGGGGTAAGGGTACGAGTACAAGTACGGGTACGGGTACGGGCACGGGTCCGGGTATAAAAATAAAATCCAACAACGGCCGAATTTATAATTAAATCGATGCCTGGGCAAAATCCAAAGCTGAATATCAGCTTTTTTGGTCGTCGTATGGGGAATAAGGCTAAAGAGATAAATGACAGCTTTGCCGGCGCTCAACACGTGCTCGGGGGAGTGGGACCCAGTTTGGTACCTCCGCCTCAGCCTTCTCCCAGCTTCTGGCCAAGATCTCTCGAGTGGCACCAACCTCTCGTCGCATCTTAACTCAAAAACTCAACACAGAAACAACAACATCCGACACTACGGTTTTGCGTGACAGCCTTTTCTGGCTCGTTGTGACTGCGCTGCTGTTGCTGTGGCTGGCTGCTGGCTAATGTCGTTGAATAATAGTTTTTAATGGCTGTTGACTGTTATTAAATAAATAAGCAGCTATTTAGTGTCGGTTTTTCTAGCTCTTTGCTTAATGCCGCTTTTATCTTGAGTAGTTCGGCGACTGCCATGAATCACTGGCTCACGTCAAAGAAGCTGCTGCAGTTTGATGGCAAACAATATCTTTTGTTGGCTTATCATTTCGGTTTTTTGGTTATAATGGAGACCTAAGAGACCTGAGTAAAGTGGTGGCATCATCTGCACATTTTAAGTGGTGTCGAATTTAGAATAATTTTTTGAAGAGCTCTCTTTAAAGCTTTACAAATACTAGCTTTAATATAAATATACCACAATTTTAAATTTAGAAAACAATAAAGTGAAGTTTTATTACCAAGTAGGCAAAAAATGTATGTACTCATGATACTATGATAACGTAATGAAAACTATTATCGCCTGATTTAAAATCAATTTTATTTAATATTATTCTGTTTTTACTGCTTCATCTCTCTATTAGAGTTTGCTTATGAAAAAAAAAAACCCCGCGGGGTATTTATATTGGGAAATTGCAAACATTTCCCTTGATTAAAGTGCTCTTGGCCCCGATTTGCGGTTAATATTGTCCAGGCAAATATATATTTTAATATTTAATTTTGTTTTCTACTTGTCATCTTTTTTCCGACTGGTTTAACTCGTTGGGTCTGCAGGCTGTTTTGTCAACGATATACATTCCTACGATCCTACATCCTACCTACACACCACATACTACATATCCATTTGCACATAATGTATGTGTGCTCGTTTGCATTTTGTTGTTGTGCGCAATGAAAACAATTTATAAATTGATGTATTTTATTTGCCTTTTGCTTTTTATTACTCATATCTGGGAGCCGTAATGATTGTTTAATAGCCGATGCCGATGCCTTACTTCGTCTCCTCCTTTTTATGGCCTTGTATTTATATCTCTACGAACGTATATATTTCTCTGGGGCAGACGCTCTCCCCGTGCTCCTCTTTAATTTACCTTAAATTGCACGATGGCATAATGCGTGACGTGGCGCGTATTTAATTTTAATTTGCATACAAAATGCACGCGTTAATTTATAATTTTTTACGTTATTGTTTGCTCCTCTGGCCAGGTTGCCTTTTGTTGTTTGTTTGCCCCATACTCGGCGCTCTCCGCCTTATTGATTTTTGTGCGAATTGAAAAAGAGGTCTATAAATATTTAAGATGACAGAAGTCAATGGTGTGCACAAAAGCGTTCATATTTTAATAGACATTTGCACTCGATGCCAAGGAAAAGCGGGTGTGGGTGGAGTCGGAAATGCGAGTTGAATAGCCCACTTTGGGGTCGGTCGATGTCACTGCGTTGGAGTGACTCTTAGGGATTGTTTTCAATCAGATATGTCTGTTTAGTGTTCAAAGAATATTATCCCCTATCTCTGGCAGTGACACTTTTCAAGCATTATTAAAATAAAGGATATCTCTTATGGCCAGGGAAGCAAGAATGGAAATCTAGATAATTTTTAGATTGACTGAGTTGGATTCCATACAAAAAATCCTTTAATTCTATTAAAATATCTAATTTTTTTAATATTTCATTTATTAAATGTTTTTCTATGAACTTCTCGAGGAAATGCACCTAAAATTCCCAAGTTCGAATTCAGACACCCCGCAAAATGTCAGCTCTTCTGAATAACCTATTCAAAATTAAATTAGACAACTCTCAAAAATCTTAAATTCTACTTGATTTTATAGTTTTCATCCAACTTACCTTTCCTTGCATAATCAGCCTTATTGTAAGTGTCACCGATGGATCCTCGTGTTTAATGGACGCACCGCCCGCACTGCTGCTCGTGTTATTGTCCTCCATGGTATCTATTTTGCTGCCTTTGTGTTAACGCGGTTGAGATGAAAATGTATCTGGGATGTGACCGGGCTCAGAGAGAGATCGGTCAGTATCTCAGGAATACTTCTTCTGTTCTGTCTTTTGAGTATGTGTGAGTCGGTGTGTTGGTGTGTGTGTGAGGGGGGCACGGCACACCTTGCGTTTATGTTGCGGGGCTTGTAAATATATATATATCCTTTGCTATATACCAATCATAGATGATCGATACATATACTATACATATATATATATAGAGATTTTGGCTACTTTGCTTGTATGTATCTAGATCGAAACTAAATTGGTGGTGTCTTTTGCTAGTCGTACTACGTTGTTGGCTTAAGCTCGCTGCGTTCTTCTGGCCGCCTTGTATCTTCAGTGTGTTGTTATTTTCTCTTTACTCCTCTTGTTTTTCTTTTATAAAATGCAACAAATAATCACGGCTATGAAAATATTCCTTGTGTATGTATTTTTGTTTGTCTTCAGAGCTTTCGTAAATTTATTGTTGAGCAAGAATACTGTTGCTTAGCTGATGTATATTTCTTGGGCTGCAACGAGAGAGAGATATATAGAAATAAATAATTACTACCGTGTCGAAGAACATACATAAATCGTTTTAGAAATTTCATTTGCCATTTCTGGCCAATAAATAACGAAATTAGGCAAATTAGTTTTATGCACAAAATGCCGGCAATGCATTTAATCACGTTCCCATACAGAGTTCACGACTTCCGGCACTTTTGGCAATGCAACAACAATGGGGGACACAAGGGGTCCCCAGACCAGCCTCGTTCATCCATCATCCCATCCACATTCACATTTTTCTGGCAGAGAGTTGCAGGCCCCTGTCCTGGGCCTGTTTGTAATTTTGATATGAAATTTTTCCTCCTCCTTTAATTTTTTCTTTTTTTTTTTTTGAACCTGCGCCAAGTTTTTCTGCATATTCCAAACGTACTGCGTATATATACATATATATTTCTGTATATATAATATTGATGTACTCCTGTTGGGGCATTTCTTACGCTCGAAATCACTTCATGTGCAATTTAGTACAGATATCCCCGTACACACATCCCCCCCTCCGAGTGTTGCCTCCATCCATCCCAGCCTCCATTTTCAAGAAATTCCCAGCATAACTCGATGTATTCGTTGTACATAGGCATATGTACGGGATATGTACAAATGTTGCCGGCAGCATCGGCAGCAGACATTCATTCCCGGGGGCCCACAAAAAATATTTGCGCAGCGACCGACCAACGCGATGACTGCGAAAAGCTTCCTGTCATTTCCCATTTCCCAGCAGCAGCTCCATGGAACTCGGTCCTCGCAGCCGACTTGCTTATGAAATTATGCGCACTAATTCCCCATGTAACGCTGGCTCAGCTCACCTAGACAGAAAAAGTCAGAGACCGCGAGGAATACAACTCCGGAGCTTTTAGCTCTCAACGTCCCCTTCTGTACCTTCTGCCCCGAAAAAATGCGCATAATTTGTGCGAGTCTGCTGCACTTAACATTTGACAGGATAACTATGATGGAGGGGGGAAAAAAATAGAAGATAGAATAAATACATATGAAAGCTGGACAAAGCATGGCAATGCCTAATTTAAATGTCCAAAGGAAAGTCGGTTAAAGGTTATGATTTCTCAGGAAGGAGAATAGAATAGTAAACAAAATTGTTAGAGGTTTTTAAAGATTTGATTTGCAAATGAAAAATCACTTTATAATTATCCCTTTATTAGAAATATATTTAAATATATACCCATTCAATAATCATTAAAACCTACTGATAAAGGGTTCTGGGAAGACTTAAATTTGTTTTTACATTCCTAGAAAATATTATAATATTTCATTTAACACAGAAGAAACCTCTGATCTATTGTCAAGAGATTCGAATCAAATTTATTTCAACTCAAATATGCCTAAACGCGGGATTTACATTTCCGCTAGAACCCTTTAAAGGATCTCTCAGCGAGCCGCCCGCATCAAAGATGAAAGTAAATTAGAAATTACAATTCCGGCTCGCATGAATATCGCCCCGTTGTCCTTTACTCCACCGAGACCACTTTTGCCAGGCAATATGTAAATGGCACCTACAGGTATGACAATGGGAGCCACCCTGGGAAGCCAGTCACTGGCTGAGTGAGGAGAAGTTGATACCTATCCTGGCCTCTCCTTCCACTTCTACTCCGACCGCCAAAGCCATGTTAATATCTATTGCTCGGCACGGGGGAACGCCCGCAGCGATGTCTTAAGGTGGCACACCGGGGAATACCGCAGTCGCAGTCAGAGGAGAAGGTGCTGGAGCAGGAGCAGGAACTGAAGCCCAGCAGGAGCTGGCAGGACAACAATGACAGCCGCTCTGGCAGCTGTGGCCACACACAATGGAATGGAATGGAATGGTGTGGCGGATGGGTTGGAAATGGGGCTGGGATTCCAGGGGAGAATGTGGCAGGAAAGTGTCCGAGGCAAGTGCAATGAAATAATAAGTTCCGTTGCAAGAAATGTGCATTCTTTGCATTGCCCAGACAGGATGAGCTGGAGAAAAATGAAGATGTCTCGGCAGCTCCTTCCTCCTCTCCCTCTGCAGCGTCTCTCTCAACTCATTATCAATCATACGCACTGTCTGACGGACAAACTCTGGCTTCGACTCTGACTCCGTCTTCATCCTTAGTTTTTAATGACTTTTTCTAGCTGAAGATGGAGATGGAGATGGAGTGGAGTTGGAGTGAATGAGGTACTAGCATAACTAGTTTTCTTTTAATTAACTCGACATATAAATGCCAATGTCTGTAATGGCAGAAAAACCAGTTTGCTTTCTAATTTTCTTGCTTGGCTTTCCATACGCACACACAGCTCCCCCGTGTATATGTGAGTGTGTTCACAAAGATTTCTAATTTCCTGCAAGCCAGAGGAAAGACAATGCCACAAATCACAAAAGAATTTTCACTCATCCTTCTGCTGCTGTTTCTGTTTTCCTTTGGCAACTTCATCAAAGTTGGCAAATGGGAGTAACCCTGGAACATCATCAGCTCTTCGTTCCTTCGGTTCCAAACTCATTTCCATACTCAGCAGAGTCACTACTCTCTGGCGTTTCGTTTCAATCAAAATTTCTGCCAGAGCGGGACAGCAAGTTATGGTTTAATAAAAGGAAATGCCAGCCAACAACTGTAGTCTACTTTGGGGCAACCATAACCGGAAGATTTCTCCTAGGCAGGCAGACCCAGGCGCACCTTTTGCCAACTTTTTCAATTCAATTTTGGGCATTCCCCACCACAGATAAAAATACAAAAAAAAAAAGTAAAGAAATAAGGGAGAAAAAAACAAATACACAGACACAATAAATGCTAAATGCTGAACGTGACACACACATGCCTCAAAAGTGCTGTCATGAGATGAAGAAATGGAGAATCCCTTCTCCTGGAGAGGAGGAGGTACGACTTTTGTTGACGCCGTTGACTTTATACGTCAATTTCATCGCTGTCGTGAGGAGTTTTCGTTCCGTTTATGGCAGCCCAGGGAAAATGCGAGAAGAGAGGCTGGCTGGAAGGCTGACTGGCTGGCAGGGGCTCAAAAAACAAACATCAGTGGCAGACGGAGGAGGCTTTCGCCCCTGTCTTTTCTAGTCACCAGCCTCGGCCTCAGTCTCAGCCTCAGCCTCAGCTAGCTCCCATGTCAAGTTGTCGTCGGTGGCAGCGTTGTTGTGGCAAAGTCAACCGCACCATCATCATCACCAGCCACCATCAGCATCATCACCCTCCCCGTCGTCATAGTCATCTGCTGCCTTCAACAACATTTTTGTTACACAGCTCACCTTGACTCTGCAGGTCGATTTTTTTCGCATCTCTGAAGAATATTTTCTGTTCAGAACTGAGATTCTAGCCATTTTCTAGGTTTTGTTAAAAAGAGAACATTATAATAGCTAAATATGAATTCATAATCTGGAAAACATAATCTAGGCATTACCATCGCTAAAAAAATACAAAAACTATTTGATACTTTTTCAAAAAACAGTTCTTCATACTTGTAAGATTTAAATCATATGTTCAGCTTTATGAAAAGTATTATTCAAAGCTATAAAAGTTCACAAATGTCCCTGAATTCAGCATCTTTTTTTAAAAAACACTTGAATCCTGTGCACAATCCCAAGAGATATAGCTTAAAGCCTTTGAAACATTGGCGCACATCCGACAACTCCTTGATGTAGAATTAATTTTTAAAATTAATTATGCACATGTGCAGCTGCTGTCCTATCAAGGGGATGGTGGTGGTGGAGTTCTGGAGCTCTGTGTGTGTGTGTGTGTGTCTCTGCAAAGGTAGAGTAGCCCGGGGGCTGCGACAGCAAAGAGAAAACTCATTAAATTGCATAATTATGTGTACACACACGGCCTGCCAGCCTGCGAGCCTGCGAGCCTGCGCCTGCCTGGGCCACACAAAAACTTGTGTCGTCTCTTGTAATAATATTAATATTAATAACGTAAAATACTCAAACAAACTTGCGAGTCGAAAGTGGTCAAGGGTTTCTCTGGACTGCTCAAGCCCAAGCTGCTTTTGCGCTCAAGATGGAGCTCTGGTCCCTTGGCTGCACTTAATAACATTTCGGTCATGATTTCCGCTCCTCGTCAGGTCGTCATAATTTGATTTATGGTGCGGTTGATGCCACTCACACACACACACACACAGAGGGAGAACTTTAAAAGATTTTCTTCTCTCACTTCAAGGGTTTGGTTTCCTCTCAGAGTCCTTGCCGGGGGCCCTGCTCAAACTCAAAGTTGTGTTCTGGCCATTTCGAGCAGTCGCAACTAAGTGTTGCAGAAATATTTAATTGGCCAAGAGAGAGGGAGAAAACCGAGTTCGGGGCAAAATTATATAGCATACTTATAAGAAAAGGGGTGGGAGACCAAATGCCTGCGCGAGTGCCATATTAATTTGTGTCAAATAAGTAAAACGCAATTAAACGCACATGTCATCGCGTGGGCAAATGGCCAATAACCAAGCCGGTGAAATGGGGAGGGAATGGGTGGGGTGCAGTGGGACCCACAGCATCCCTGTTGCCATGAAATCGATACACACACACACACAAGTCGAGTCGAGCTCCATTGCCTTGCAATAACAACTATAACCATAACTGGGGAGCAGCAAATGAATCGTTGTCGTCGGGAATCCCTTAATATGATGACCTATTAAAATTACTCTGCGCCACACATAACATAGCCGGCAAAACAATCTTTTCCATGCCTGTTATAGCATTTCTATAGATGTTATTCCATAGTTTTCCATTCCAGCATGAAATTCTGTTTCCCTTTCTCTCTCTCTATTAATGGTAAAATGATATTCCCTGCCAGTGAGTTTCGCTATGATAAAGCAATTATTGGCCATCAACAGCGAGGAAGGGCAGAGGCCGGGCTAGAGGTGAGTACGTGAGGCGTCGTCGTGAGTGGGTTACATTATGGTACGGCCTTTGATTGTCACGTGGCTGTCACTTCCACTCGAGAGAAATCCCCCAATTTAATTTCCAATTACTTTGGCTTAGGCCGGGCTCTTCCCATCATCTAAGCTCTCTCTCTCCCCTTCCTATCAGTTGAGGGATTTACATATTTTTGGAAGGGACAACAGCGTCACCAGCATCTCCTCACGTCATTCCGTTTTAATGACTTCAACTAAACTGCTGGATTAATAAATAAGTCTCTGTGCTAGTAAATTATAAATTTTCTCTCGAGTGGCCCCAAAATGCATTCCTCAAAAAGGTTGTCACAGGCGGCTATCACTTGGATTTGATTAGCAGCAGACTCTGGGACGGAATGCTCTGAATATTTGTGGTTGTCTTTGATTATGTTTTTTTTTTTTCTGCTGACCCAGTCATCAGTTTTGGGACAGTCTAATTAAATGTCACTTCATATTGCCTGACATTTAAGTATCAAAATATATGTATATACGAGTGGGGCTTGCTTCTGGCTGTGTCATATATATCATCATATCGTTTTGTCTTTTCCTTTGACAAAACACATGTCCACATGGCCATCATCATCATCATCATCCGCAGGAGAATGGATGATAAAGGCTGATGCTGCTGGCCAGGATGAAAGATGATGGAAGGAGAGATGAAGGCAAAAAAAAAAAGTTGCAAGGAAAAACCTGTGCCAACATTTTTGTCACTCTTGTCATTGTTTTCTAAATTGTTTCTCTGGCTCTCATGTGTGTGTATGGCTGTGACATAATCCTTAATCCTTCTACTTTATTGTGCATTTACATTTCCATTCTGCCAGTCGGTCCAAATCATTTCCAGCTCCCCCTGTCTTTCCCTCTCAACATTAAAACTGTCTGTCCCTTGTCCCGAGTCCCTCCCCTTCTGTCGCATTTTGGTTCTTTGTTGTGGCACCGCCATACGCACAGTGTCAGCAAAAAGTTCACCAACAAACAGTCTGCTCGCTCGCTCGGCATCCTGATAATAACTTTAATGAGGCCACTGCAGCTAAATTGTCCGCAATTCATGTTTATAATTTGACTTTTTGGACGGATTTCGGGTGCGGTACCACATTTTAGGGATTTGGTGACCTGACAATAACTATTTCGTAGCTAAAAAGCTTGTGTGCAGAAATTGGGGGAAAGCTTACTAAGAGAAATGGCGGTAATTATTTGGAATTATTGCAACAATTTTAAAAACCTTACTAGTGTTGAGTGATAAAATATGTGCAAACAATGTTCAGTCAAACAAAAAAGCAAATAAAAGTTTAATGATTTTTATGCTGCTTATTTTTTAGTGAAAATCCTATCCAAACATTCTTTACTTTCAACGAGATACTCAACGTTATTTAATAAACCATAACTCTTCACAGATTTTACCTTCTTCCTTTTAGAATTTTTCATTAAGTTCTCCTGCTGTTTCCCATCAATTCATTTAGCTCGCTCTCTCACCTTAAGACCCCGTTAAGAAATCCCTCATTTCCGCAAACCTCCTTCGCTTTCGCCCACCAACAACGCGGTCAATCACATGATGTTTCCATGGTTTTCTGCAAATTATCTGCCCGGTTCCGCCGTACTGCTGTTGCCTCGTTCCGTTCTGTTGTCGTCGGTTGTCGCCTGCGAGGCACTAAGTATCTGCCAGATACATTTTCTTTGGCTGCAGATTTACGCTCTGCACCCTACACTAATTACAAATTGCAGCATGTAGCCTCCTGACGCCGACAGTGCCCAGTGCCAGTACCAGTGCCAGTGCCTCTTCCACACAGAGCAACGAATTCTCGCGTCTCATAAATTAAGTAGGCCACCCATAGACAAGTGAATGCAGGCAGACGCCATCGCCATCGCCTCCACAGGCTGCCGCCTCCTCCTCGCCCAGCTCACCTGGTGCAGCTCAGCGGGCTTAGGTCCAAGATGGTGGCGCATCTTTATTAACGCCGACGACGTCAACGGGGCGAAACATTACAAATGTTGCCACGCAAAGGGGGGAAAAAAGAGGAGAAAAAACAAACACAGACGGGAAGAACATATGGACATGCACCTGTGTGTGGCAGGTACACCTGTCTTGAGACATCGTCATCGTCTGCTTGAAGAAATCTTATTAAAAGCAAGAGGAGAAAAAACTACAGAAAAACTAGAGAAAAACTTAGAGAAAAATGTAGGGAAAAACTTAGAGAAAAATTTACAGAAAAATGTCTAGAAAAAAACCAAGAGATATAAAAGAGGAAAAAACCCAACAACTGAGTGAAAATATGGCTCATATTTGTTGTTTTTTTTTTTTGCGTGTTTCTGTTTGTTGTTGCAGTAGCGGAAGACACCGTTGCAAGTCGCATAAATTACACCCCCTTTTCCGCGCCTTAACCCGTTTCCTTGCACCTCTCCTCTTCAGGGGGCATTCGCCTTTTTAGCACCCAAAGATGATTATGCCGAAGCGTGAAATGCGATTTGCCGTGCCATCATCATCATTATTATCATTCATCTTCATCCTCATCATCATCAGACATCAGCCATCAAAGGCGGCGTTAATTTCTTAAACAAGATTCGTTTGAAAAAAAAAATTCAAGAATTTTTGCTTCATTCGTATATAGGTGAAGTATAATGGAAATAGAATTGGAGTTGGCAAAAGAATATAGGAACTATAGAAACTATAAAAACTTTTAATTGACGAGGATGAGTACGGCTTAATGGTTGATGAAGTATAATAGATTGAAGAAATGTAAAGATTATTTCAACAATATAGGAGAATTAAGATAAAGATGTT
>JAEIII010019650.1:0-12046 GCA_018905755.1 Drosophila ohnishii | reverse complement strand
ACTGCGTTGCAAACTTCTGACTGAAATTATAATACCCTGCAAGGGTATAAAAATTGGATAAATCAAGCTTTACTATACTTCCAATCAGATATTAAACGCGGTATTTTCGTCGAAATATCGGACTTTTCCTTACTTACAAACATGGCCAAATCTTCTATTTATTATTTTCGGTTAGTTTGAATTAATTTAACTCACTTTTGTTATGTTGTATTTTTGTAACTATAACCAATCCAAACTTCTCCTAAGAACTTACCTGATACCAATACCCAGATCGACAACAGTCCATAAACTTCTCGCAGCATTTGGCCCGATTGTCTATAAAGGACTGCTTGTGGTTGATGGTCATGTTCCGCTCCATTGCCTGATCCTTCAGCAGATCCGCCACGGGAGCCCAGACGTCCTCATACAAAATAGAGAACTTGTTCCACGCATAATAGCGCAACAGGGCAATCAGTGACTTAACGACCTGAAAAATATGAAATGTGACGTGTACCATATAAGAGGAGTATCAAGACAAATACCAAAGGATTACGGAGAACGTACGGAAACAGCTCATACGTACATATGTACGAATGAATGTACATAATTGAGTTTATCTTATGAGTGTAGTTTTCTAACCACAAAACATTATATAATAATATAATACAACAGGTTGTAAGGCGAAAAAATTTTGATTATACCATAAAATAAACCAAAAATACTGTGAATATATTTATATATAGCATTGACCATACTTAATTACTTGCAAGGTAATTAGCTTGATTTAAATTTATTGTATTTAAATATTTACAAAATTATCCTAGTAAACACTATCTATTAACTGATCAAAATGAATTAACACAGTCAACACCAAGTTTAATTTAATTTTAATTAAATTTATAAATACACGATTTGAATGGTTCAGACTTTTTAAAAAACTCTAAACAAACCGAATTTTTTATTCTGGATTTAAGCCATATTAGTTTGACCCCAACTATTTTGTTTTAACGTCCTTATGGTTTCCTTTGCATTCTTCCTGTTGCCTTTGGTTGTTCTCGGTTTGAGGATAAGCCAAGGCTAAATAGCTCGCCCTGCCAAGCGACACGGACACCGCAAGGGTGGCTAGACAAAGCATTTTCTCTTTCCGAGCTCCCACTTTCCATTGCACACCCATCTTGGCCACCTGTTGCTACCGGTTTACTCACCTGCGTGTCTGGCGGTTCGGTGCGGGCAAACGTCGGTATGGCGGATGCACGGTACTCTGCACATTTCTATCAAAAAGAGAAAAAGGGTATGATGATGAAGCCAGAAATTTACAATTTAGTTGCATGAAAAATGTGTTGCATGGGAGTGTCTGTGGCCATGGAAGGGTGTAATAGCATATGCGTATCGAGTCGGGCTCGAAATACGTACATAGGAAATCATTGGAATGTTGCGACTCTGTGAGACGATGGCCTCCACATAGCAAGGTCCTTCCGGCCCGAAAATGGTGGCGATGCCGTCGCATATCATCTCGGTGATGGCTTTGGTGGCCAGTACAGTGTCACCCTTGGTGTCATTCCAGCGCAGGTCCAGCGTCACATTTGGCAGCAGATTGGGATCTTTGTTGACCTGCCACCGGACGAAAAAAATCGAAATGTTCCACTACAAAAATGTCTTGAAAATATTTCTTAGCTTCTATTCAAGCCATTAATTTATTTTTTTTTTGTTAACATGTATACTAGGGAAACTACTAAGATCCAATAATGACCCTATATATAATTTTAAAGAAAATTTAAATGTCAAGACTAAAGGATTTTTTATAACTTAAAATCTGAAGGAGAAAATACCCTGTTAAACATCTTAAATTATATTCAAATAATTCAACTATTCATCAATCACTTCTCATTTCTTAATTCTAAATTAATTCCAATTCTTACCTCATCCAGGGCCATTGTCAGGGCGCCGGATATGGCCAGCCCCTGGCGCGTTTTGAGGTCGCCAGTGAGAGCCGTTAGGTAGCCAACTGTGAGAACCGTGCGATGGTTGCTACAGTCGCGTACCACCACCGACAGCAAGAGAAGTAGATTAAAGGGCCAACGCGTCATGGCCCCTTAGGCCGGGGCCGTTCAGCGCGACGCCTATGGGTTCCAACAGAGTCTCACACTGCAAATAGGAGAAAAGCACAGGGATTAGACCAAGACCAGGGCCGGGGCTAAGTGGGGATGCAATTGAAAACGACGAGGACGTCCTTTGCATAATAAAAATGCATGTTTGACAAAGACAAACACAAATAGAAAACAGCATCCCGAACGCATTTCAGACACTTGGCTTGATTCAGATGAACGAACTGACAAAGAAGCAGACCACTGACCCGGACAGAGAAAAAAAAAAGGTCACCATATCAACAAACATTTAAATTAAGTATATTTAGATAGTATATTGCAGAGGGTATAATCACTTCAAAATATTTTATCTGCATCAACAGCCGATTCGATATAGACATGTCCTTTTCTACACTACTTGTCCCTGGCACATTGCAATGCAACTTTCTTTAAAGTCTTTCGGTTTTGTAGGATATATACATAGAAGTCGGAAGAAGTCAGAGATAATCAAATATACTTAAATTTTTCTTTTAATTTGTATTTTTATCATATATTTTTATCCTATAGCTCCACCTTTGAAGGAATGCCCCAAGAAGAAAATAAGCAACTTCCATTCTTCTTATAAAATTAATACAATTGTTATTATCTAAGAATATTATTTAATATAATCTCAATTTAAATTGCCAAATGAATGTTGTGTTTTTTTTTCAGTCTAGCAATAAGCTGGGGCTACAGTGAAATGGCAAGGATGTCGAAGAAAAAACTGACGTTGAAGTGCTCCAGAAAGAGGATGCCAGGCAAGTACCCACGCAAGCAAATGTCAAATGTTGCAATGGTCAACTCAAACGGTTTTTTCGCCACTAAAACGAGCTCCGACAATTTTTAATTAAGTGACGAAATTAAAATAAAACAAAATTAAATAATATTGGGCCCAAGAGAGTATTACCCGCTGATATCATCCTACTTTCACAATTTAAAAAACTTTAATTAATTTAGATTTAATTTCTATTTAAATTATATAACTTATAGTGTTCCTCTCCTCTTACAGTCGTTTCAGTTCCTTGCCATGTGCCAGTGGCCAGTCTTTCATAAGTAGCTTACTGGGGAAGCCTCCTCTATCCAACAGCTCTATTTATCCTCCCACGTTGCCCCCGTAGTGTTGTGTGCACTGCTTGTTATTATTAATTATGCATGCGTTGATTTTGTCATTATGCAATTTTGTTTGAGGTATTAAATATATATCGCTGGCTATTTTATCCTTGCGTTTGTCTGTCATTATCCTGCCCACGTCAACATTTCCCTCCGTCCACAGATTTCACCCATTGTCCTGATTGTTTGTGTTGGCGGGAAAGCTTATTCCCCGGGATTGAATTACAGAACTGGGTGGTTGGATGGATGATGACTTTGTCCATCGTTCTTCGACATCGCTTTAACTGGCTCACGTGTAAATTTAATTAAAAGCATAAAAGAAATGTAATGGCCATAAAAAAATAAGAGCGAAATTCTGATTTAACTTTCAGGATACATTTTCAAGACGGGTTAAATTGAACTGTTCGCAAACTAGTTTTATTTATAAACTTATGTTGATTTTAATTATCCTAGCCATATCCAAGATCTCAAGTTTGCCGTTCCGCATTAGCCAACAATTGTTCGCACACCCCAATATCAATCAACAAAAACCTATGTACAAAAATGCTTACGCCATCATAAATTAGCATATCCGACCCACTTCTCATATGTACATACATATTTATTTGTTTCTTGAACTTATTTTTTTCTTTACGCAAGTAGCGTCATTTTTTTCAATGTTGCACTTTAAAATTAGAACTTCTTGGCCGGGCTTATTTTGGGCGCCACTGTTAAATATTTGCGAAGCATTTTGACACAATGCGAATCGCGTTTTCAAGAACACAAGACTTTGCTAGTTTTTATGTAGTTGGAGTGAGACTGAAATTAAAATCTGCGTTTCCCAGAATTCGGATTAGGGACTAATGAACAAACACACATCAGTAATTAAATCATCGACTAGCACTGGGAAATCACATTCAAAAAGCGTATCTTTTACGAGAGTTGTGAAGGAGAAGCATATTCATTCATCATTTCAGACGCTACAAATGCATACAAAAGTACATATACATATGCGTGTTTTCGACCTTACCGCTCAAAAATTTTCTTACTAAGAACATTTAAAACAAGACTGCATCATTACTTTTCTTGTCAAATCTAAAGGAGTGGGTAAAACTCAAAAAAGGGGGTCGTACGTAGACTTTTGTCCGTGACTGTAATTCAATGTTTAAGCAAGTCTTCGAATATGATTTAGATTAGCCAGTCCCAGATACTAAGCATTAGTATACATATGTAGTACTAGATCGACTGGGTTGTTGATGCTGACCAAGACAATGTATGTACTTTCTTTATAGGGTCGAAACCACCCCTTTTGAGGCTGTAAACTTCTAACCAGAATTATAATACCCTGTAAGGGTATAAAAAACCGGCTAACCCTTTAAAGTTAGTCTACGTGCTGTGCAAGCGGAAAGGAGATAGCCAAATTTTAATAACGGTCATTCTTATCACCCGATTTCACTCATATTCTATAGATCGTCTATACAAATTACAATGTATTCTTATCCTTATTACAGAATTCCAACCAATGTTGGTGACTCTCGCTAAAAAAGTATCGTGGATCGACGGACATGACCAAGTTGACTAAGCCGATGATCATGACTAAAAACATATTTATGTGGCCTAAAAATATTTTTGAAGTCCATTTTGGCCAGTAGGATGCAGTTTTGATTGTAACAAAGTTATATTTATATATTATGCAGTATAAAACCAAATACTCCATTCATTCTCTTAAGATATGTACCGCTTACATATGTATAAGACTGGAAGTTGGACATGTCTAATTCGACTCCCTTGGTAATGCTCAATTTACTATTTAAAAAGCTTTAAATATAATTATAATCACCTACCAGGTATACAAGTCAAATTCATTTTTAAATTGAAAAATGAATCAAGCATTCGCTTTTCAATTTGTGTCCGACTTTCTCTGATAAATGATCAGATTCCTTTTGGTCTCAAATCTAACATCATGTCCGTTTTTTGTCAGTTGTTGGTCTAAAAATTTTTTGTTTCTCCGACTTGAAAATTCCCTCTTTACCCGTCTAACACTCCTCCAGCGAAAGACACTAAAAATTCAATGTTTGCTTGAAATCGGGAGGTCGTTCATTCCGCGAGAGTGTACTGGAGAGGAGTTTCACATAGAACCCTGGCCCGATTCCAAGTTAGTGAGCCAGCTGCTGCCGCAGGAGGCAGTCCCCGAATACCGATCTGCGTCAACTCCTTCGCTGTTAGGCCGAAAAGTTATTACCGGCGTGAATTATGTGATAGCGGCCAATTGGGGACAGGGCCGGGTTTACCACTGGGCCGCAGGAGCAGCAGAATCGGCAAGAGCAGGATTGGAAGACGGAGTCGTAATCTTAGGGTTCGACACCGAGGGATTGCGAGCACCACCTGCAAATCTTCCAAGGCCATGGCCATCCACGAGCAGATCGACAACCTCAACATCTGGTGGTTCCCGCGCGATTTCTGCCAGTCGCGCTTTGGCGAGTTTCAGCAGAGTGGAACCAACTCCTGTACGCTGGTATCCCTGATCCTGGCAGACAAGGTGGACAAGGCGGAGCGCTTCTATCACCGGGTTTCCGACCTGCCGATGCGAGGATGGGAGCTCTTTGGGAACGCGATGAACGACGGGAATAACGTGTACCACAACGTGATCACCGTCAACACGCCACAGGCCAGGAACATCAACCTGAACATTCCCGACGCAATAGCGGCCATTCGCTCGCAGCACAAGATGAACTTTCGGCTGGAGGAGTGGTTTTACACGCACATGGAAGCCGATCCCACCAATCCGATGTACAATAGGAACGTGGCCGTGCAGCTGTCGCGGCTATTCCAGGCGACGCTGCCGGTATTCCAGAAGACAGGCTCGCCCTCGCACCTGTTCGCCGCCATAATCGCGGACAGTCGAACGGTGATGGTGACCTTCGATTTCCGGGCATCAATCGTCGCCCTTTTCGACTCGCACCAACACGGTCGAGATGCGGGCGCCGTATTTGCCCAGTGCACGCTGCAAAATATGGACGACCTGCTCTTCTGGTTCGTCAGCATGCTGCACAACGTCTACTCCAGCCGGCCCTCGCTCTTCGAGATTTCCTTCCTCAGTTCGCAGCCCGGAATGTCCAAGCGCTATCCGCCAGCTATTCGGAAGATCGCTGGAGAGATGAAGAAATCGGTCAAGATGAAAACTCCAAGGTCTTGAAACTAATTGTCGGGCTACTGTATCTCTATCCAGTACACATTCCCAGCGTTCGGGGAGACCAGGAGAACCTGTTTCAGGGAGCAATCAGGATCTAAATTTCAAGTTGACAATATCCTAATTTATATCTCTCGGCCTTTAGACAATGAAATTCAAAATTTATAATAGACCATCAACTAATAAATAACGAACTCAATGTACTGTTTTTATAAAGGCAGAAAGTAATTACAGAAAGTAATTACATTCTTTTTTAGCCTTCAATCCAAAGACACAACAGATCTCGGTGACTTTAAACGCTAGAGCTACCAGAATAAGTTTGATTTTCTCAATTTAATCGAATAAGTAATAAATATTTTTTTAGATACTGATAATTACTTTCTCAGATGTAGAGTTCTGCGTTCCGATTCCCTTATGTGGCTTTCGCTTTCTGCAAGTCACTTTATCAACTTTAAACCCATACAAGCCAAGTTTTCATTCTGAACTAATTTTCTGAAATTCCAATACGCAGTTAATTTTTTTTTGTAGGCGACACTTTTGCACAGCTGGTAATGTCTAACCAAATTAGCTTTCTAGTTTATGCAGAGTTAAATAATGACACTAAAAATTATTTAATTATGAATACGTATTTACCCCGAGGGCGTGAGTGTGTGTGTGTGTGTTGAAGTGTCCATATTTGTTTATTTATTATTTCGGTTACCTAATTACACTTGAGTAAACAATTAATTTGAAAGACTAGAACATCTGCGTGGGGGATTTTGGCTTTGTTGTCGTTGTTGTTTATTTGCCTTTCGGCCCGGCCATGCCGGGTCGATCCGCCAACAAAAAACACAAATTTAAAGAGTAAAAGTTGAACTTTGTAACGGGAACTAAAAATATAGGACGAGTTCACGGCGCGCGTGTTTCCGCCGTACTTTTTCTCGACTTCTAATCAAAATGAGTTAAATAAACACATAACGTAACCTATTAAGAACTTCGTACGTGACAACAATTTAAATATTTATAAAGTAAACAGAGAGCCAAAGAGTGGGGCTAAAAATAGAATCACATATCAAAGAAAATATAAGAAAACGAATCGGAAAGACGTGATAAAACGTTTAACGTTATACGTGAGTGTGTGTGTGAAGAGAAGCCGGAGAGCCCGAGCGCCAAGCTGAGAAAGAGAGAGAATGGTCAACGCGAACAGACAGAAAACTCAGTTATAATCAACAAATAAACAAACAAACAGCTTCAAGTTGTGTAACAGAAATATCGCGTAGCCGCAACGTGGGTCGCTCTTTTCTTCGCTCTCTGTTCGCCTCTCTTTCTCTCGTGCTCTCTCAGTGCCTCTCTTTGGCTGCGCTCCCCACTTTTTCCTAGCCTTTCCCCTTCCCCCGCGACGCAACAAGTTGCAGTTGCATTTATTTATGGGCGTGGAACCGCCTGTTTTGCACTTTTCAGTCGAAGTTGTTTGTCGCTCCACGTGTGTGTGCATATGGATGTATATGTACAACTAAATAATGTCTGGTTGTCTAAAAATAAAACGCGAAAACTAAAAATAGAAACCAGACGCAAACACGACAATCCATTGGCCAGTGGATAAACCAACGCGACATTACATATTTTAGCAAACAGACATCACCGCCGGGGGTTTTCCTGGAGCGAGCCGTGCTTTTCGAGCAAGGGGGATAAGTGCATACCTTACAGTGAAAACAATTCGAAAAATAACGAGGAGGCAAACTGTTCAATTAATTTTTTAAAGCTCGAGTTTAGTAACTACAAAGAAAGATAGTTAAATAAAAGTTTACATAATTGATCATCAATATTGTATAAACTCGTTATAAACGATTTCCATGAAACTACTATATCCTCCAAATAATATGTATTCGTTTAAAAAGAACCAAGTTCTGCCGATTTTCAGACTATTAGTAGGAATATTCAAAACAAATAACATTAAATTGGTTTGCATTAAAAAGTTGAACGTCTTAAAGTTGTATAATTAAGACAATATAGGAGTAAATTGGATCTCCTTTATAAAACTTAAATATTTTAAATGCACTTTAACCGCTGAGCAAATAACCTTTAATAGCAAATGAAACGAAATGCAAAAGGAAGCTTTGAATATAAATACGTAGCAGCTGCTGCTTAATATTTAAAGCAAAGCCACTTGCCAGATTCCAATTCCTTTACGTGATTCTATTTATTTTCGATTTACGAGTTTTTGTTATTTATTTCGACAGCAATCGGTTCAAGGACACTCCCATCACACACAGAGACACCCCTTTTAAATCCTCTTTCTGCTATCAATCATCAACAAGTTAACCCCACAAAAGGGCAAACCAACGGAGTCCCATCGCAAAAAAAAAAAATGTCACACAATGAAACATTATCTCACCACACACACAGAGCCCGCACATGGAGGGCCTAGGAGAGGGTTCAAAGAACGCAATAAATGGGCCTTAGTTGGGATGATGTGTGGCTACCATTAGTTGATTATTGGGCCCAAATGAGTAATTTGGTTTCATCGCCCTTTGAGCTCAAGTCGTCAAGGAAGTATAATTTCTAATTGGAAACAAGGAAACTAAAAGAAGAAGACGTCTTTAAAGTGTACACCTCATCGATGAAGCCAAAGTGGCAGTGGATGGGAGCGTCCTGTCAAACGGATATGAAAAATGAATGGCCGTCTTGGTCTGGTCATTGCCGATACATAGCGCCGTAGCCACAAGGACATGCCATGAAAACCGAGTCCAATGGAGATTTGGCAGTTGGGGCTATGGGGGTTGAAAAGCGCACAGCTCATGTCAAGCGACGTGATTGCATTGCCTATGGCACACAGAGGTAGTCATGAGTGGAGAGTAATATACATATGTGTAGGGACACTCCACTGAGCGCAAAATATAGCACTAAAATGTGGGTATCCATTGAGATATGTACATAGCATTAAAAAGAAAAACTAGTTTTGTTCCCTTTAAACCTATTCAATATTAGGTTATGTTGTATTCTTATAAAACGACCTAGTAAGTATAAGTATATATGAGAAGCATAACATTCTATTTCTCTGAGTGCACGAGTTATAGACCTGGAAAGAGGGTTAATACATTTACCAGATCGTCACAGCCCCTCTCCTTCGCCGGTGCAATCAAATTACAACGCAAGCGAACAGTTCAACTGTTGCAAATATCTCCTCTACAACTATGTTAATGGAGAGGTCCGTGATTCGAATCGAAATCAGGCATCTATAGCCAAATACAAACTGCGTACAATTGTTGAATGAAATTGAAACGGAACTCCGTAACAATAACAATTTCATGGGCGCCAAACAAACGAAAACCAAATGAGGCAAACAAGTCTTCTTCTTCATGGGGAACAAAGAAAAGGTCCGATACAGCGCTCAAATTGCTGGGTACTGAAAGGAGTTGATAATAAAAAATAAGTAGCACAGTGTGAGGGAAACTCCATTGATGATTTCAGCTAAAATATTTAAAGTGTCATCTACTCAGGGATACATTAAAGTTGTGCATTTTATATTTTGTTTCGGGCTGTCCGAACCGGCATCATTCCGGAGAGTTCTTCGTTGCAAGCTGGTAAATCATACTACAATCGAGAACCAACCATGAGTAAATGTGACTTCACGTTTTAATTGAAAACAAAAGAAGCAGTCCCTTGAAATGTAGCCATATTAGGCACATGCCTGCATCTGAATGAAAAGGGAGGTGCTTTGTTTAAAATTTAATTTGAATTTGATCAAGGAATGTTTTCAATTACCTAGAATTAGTTCCAAACCAAGTACCACCTTAATTAGTCAACGTTTTGCAGCAAAGTCAGTGGTTTTTCGCTAGACAATGTGTAAGCCTCAATCTGATTTCCCCTACGGCACAGTGCTTTAAAACCATTCTCACTCGCACTGAGAAATGGTTAACGCGGAATGAGGTGCATATGGCGGCACATTGTTATCACATGTGTTACAGATACAAATTTCACTTTCAAAGCGGCCAAAGCCTTGCTGATGATAATGATGATGACGATGGGTGACGGGGCTGTGTGTGTTGTCTGCGGACTAAGCCGTAGAATGGCTCCTTGCATGCCATGGCCTTAACAGCACCATCCACTTCAGCTTCAGTTGCAACTTTAACTCCAGCTTCAGCTCGTCCCCCCTTCCTTGGCTCCCCTCCATTATGAGGCGCCGTTTTTCTGGCCGTAAAAGGAGACAACGCATGACGGCAGCTTTGGCATTTAACAAGCAAGGCACAGCCCAAAACACCATAGAGTAACAGACTTGAAACTGTACAGTCAAAGAAATGTACTTCCTAAAGTAGAATGCCTATTAATATAAAGTGTTTTCCTTTGGTGTTTGGCAATCAGTAGAAATTAGTCTGCATGACGTAGTGTTAGTTCGAAAAGGCACAATTCAATTTTTCAAGTGTAGAGAGAGGGAGAGTAGGCAGGACCCACGAGGGAACGGTGAGGGGCAGTGACTGGGCCTGTCCATTTCTGGGGAGCGGGTCCAGCTGCCTCGGCTACAATTTTGGGTCGTGTGAAAGTGAAGGGCTAGTAGCAGCGACTTTTAAGGTCGTTGCCAAAAAATTCGGCTGAACTCTGCGGAGAAGGAAACGGCCGCGAAACATTTATGAGCGACGGAGTTATGAGTGGAGAAGCCAGCAATCTCTGGTGTAGCCGGTGTCGCAGTCTTGCTTCCATGCAAAGCAGACTTGGAAGCTGCCGCTGCTGTGTTGGTGCTGCCAAAAAACTGGATTTCTAAAAATAGACCGTGGGGAAATACCTGAATACGCGCCACATGTGCAACGGCCGCCAAAAGAGAGATACAACAGCAACAACCGCTCCGACATAATGCAAAAAAGCAACGACTGCAGACAAATCAAGCGAATAGCAGAAACGAGAGCCAAAGCTCTGCTCATCTCTTGTTAGGACTCAAAACCTTGTCCGCATCCTAGTCCTCATCCTCGTCCTCGTCCTTTGGTCTACAGCGCCCGCCCACAGAAAAAAGGGTTCAATGGCAAACAGGAAGCACAATTTCCGTTGCGCCCGAAAATAGCGTCAAAGGCGGAATCCATTTGCTTGGCAAATAGAATTCCACGATGCACTTGCAGTGAATTCTTTAAATTCCACATCAACTTCAAGTCAAAGAGCAGAGCATTCAAATTCCCTAAATTAACATGACAAGCCTCAAAAGCGATGCTGATTGTGAATGGAATTTCAAAATATGCACAAAAATACTCCTTGCCTACTTTGAGGGGTCATCTATGCGCTTAGCAATTTTACGCTTCCGAAATACATATATAAAAACCCAAAAGAGGAGAAAATAAGATACATTGTTAGCTGTTGAAATAAGGCTTTTCATTTCGCATCAGGCATCGCTAGTGTTTTTTCCTGTGCATTTACTAACTCACCCGGGCCTGTCCCAAACTGGTTAGAGTCCCCCAACTAATATTCTGGCTCAATAGGATCTCCTCCAGAGCTAATCAATGCGACCAGAGAGTTCGACTATCAAGATTATCCAGTTTCAGCACTTCTCCTCCTTACATCCCCCGCCATTAGAAATGTTTTCTATTTCATCGATGGAGATCCTTCGCAGGCTCTCAAGTGTATTTGCCAGCCAATGCGTCGCGACGCCGCACAGTAGCGCCTTTTCCCATTTTACGTTGCAAAAATCATAACTTTTGAACCA
>JAEIII010019645.1:0-14664 GCA_018905755.1 Drosophila ohnishii | reverse complement strand
TAATTATCCAATTGCAAATTGCAAGGGTATACAAGTTGCGTCGAGCCGAAGTTAGCTTCCTTTCTTGTCATATTATATATTTCATTTCCTTTTAGCTTTCTAATCGGTTCTTTTGCTATTAATTGTTTAATTCTTATTAAATTGAAGCCGAAAGTGATATGTCTAAAATAATGCAAATATGTTGAAACCGAAAAATTCATTGGCTTTATGCCGGGTAGTACAATATTGACCATAAGCTTGCAACGCAATGAGGTACGCCTGTTTTTATAATATCAGAATTTCGGCTTTGATTGTATACGAATCGGACGGATATATCATATAGCCTCTATCGATTAAAGTATAGGAACATGTAAATTAAAAAACTTTAATATAAATATCAAAAAATCAATTTGCAAACTACAGTGGTACACAAACTTTGACGTGCTGAAAAATTGTTTGCATATTGTTCTTATGAAAGCTATAAAATATAGTCGTACGATCCGGTCCGTTTTTAACCTATTACTTCCTGGAATAAAAATGAGATTATTAAAAAGTTTCATCCAGATAGCCTTAAGATGAGGACCATCTATACAATTATTCAAATTTCGTCGTTTATCTTAATAAAAATTATTTATAGAATCGAAAGTCCTACGACCCAACTATAATAAATATTCTATAGTTTAATGTATTAAACACGGCAGTAGTGTTCTATAATATAATCTTTTCACCCTCAGATTAGCTCCGTCGGCACAAAAGACTACCACGTGGCTACAATGCTTGGCTTGCTGCCAGCACAGACTATTAACGTGTACCTAGGCTCCACGCTGAGGTCCATGCACGAGGTACTCAACGACAACGAGACCAAGCTAACGGGCTACATCAGCTTTGTTTTGGAGGTGAGTCTAAGAAATAGTCGTCAATTACAAAAAATAAAGCGACCTTAACTAGTATATTGTACTCCTTAAAGATATTATCGAAACGTTGACTCTTTGACAAAATAATAGATTTTAAAATAATTGTTTTTTTTTAACCGCTTAACCGATTGTGCAATTGATCACGGTGCTTTTTTATTTTTATTATTTTAAAACTAAACACATACGTTCTAATGTCATTGGTAATTTAAAAGGTCGTTTGCGGCGTGGTCCTGATGTTTTGGGTGGTGCAGAAGGCGCGAAAGGAGCTATCCGAGACGCTTATATCCGTGGACTACAACAGTGACGGGAAGCATACCGACATAGAAGTCTAGCACAAGCCATATTTGGATAAAACACTCTACGGGAGAGGTTCCAGTTCGACTAGCTCGGAAACCCCTAGCAGCCAGACAAGACTGCAACTGTGCATTAATTACTTTAACATGATATTCGAATTAATTTATTCTAAGCTCAAGGCATTGCCGTTGATACCAAACAATATGCTAGTTTAAGTAAAAAGTTAAACATCTCAATTTTCGAGTTAGCCCTACCTACATCACATAAGGGTTTGCACAGCTACGGATTGTCATCTAAAACTCAAGCGAGAAAACGATTAGCAAGAAGATTACAACTAAGTCACTCCTTTAGGGATAAATGCATTGGGGATTAGATCTTGCCTAGACTGTCCTCTTGTTATTCCTCCAGCTGCGAAGTCCTTTGGTCATGTGTTGCTTAAGGACTGTATCTAGTGTTTCCAGTACGAGTTCAACGTTCTCGATATCCACGCAAAGCGGAGGTCTAAGGGTTAGAACCTGGTTGAGGGGAGAACAGGTGGCAATGGATGCCGATTAGTTTAGGAAAGGCGCTTCTGCTCAATACATCGTCAAAGCTATGAGATCGGGTTAGTTAGATGATAGTCGTATTATTACTATTATTTAATTATTAATATTATTACTCTTATTATTACAATTATTATTTTTAATATTGTTATTATTATCATTATGAGAATGGTAGCTGATAGCAGTAGTAGTTAGTAATGATTGCTACTTACAGTTGTATTATTACTATTAATTAATTATTAATATTATTATTCTTCATATTTTTGTTTTTATTTCTATTCTTATTATTATGACGATTATTTTTTTATTTTATTGCTATTATTATTATTATAAGAATGGTATATTAGATTTATTGCTTTCATTGTGAGTCAAAATATTTTCGACTTATAGAAAATAAAATATAAAAAATTTAGTGGAGGCATGTAAATTATGTTGAAACAAAACAGTGTTACTTTGACAACACCGGCTCAGAGATGCCTTTTATCCACCAATAACTGCGAAGAGTGCCAAAAATTGTTCAGTTTGTTTTCGATTATGTTCTCCATATTGTATGTACATATATTGGGTAACACACCGTGTAAAAAAGTTGTTAGCAGAAGAAAAACATGTATTATCACTTGTCTCTATATAGAGACGCAATCTTCTTGAGAGGCACATGAAATAGACGCCAAAAACCTGGTCAAAATAAATAAATAATTTACAATGTAACGTTGAAATTTGCATTTTTATTTTACACATTAATACCCTTTCAGTTTGCAGGGCGCCTGGTGTGAAAAGTAAGGACACACAAAAAACATTTTTTTATGTGGGTTTTTGTGTTTTGTTTGTGGTGAATGGTGAGTTTTGCGACAAATAAAGATGTTATACTCAGGTACAGTCGAATGTTCTAGAATGGTAACCGATACTCAAAGTCGTGGTGTTACCCTAGAAGCACAGAAAATGGACGTCCCAAAGCTGAAGCAATCTTTTTCCGGTAAGATGAGAGTAAGGTTCTTGTTTTCAGCAAAAACCTTAATACACCACACCGAGGTCAACTTGTAATTAAATAGAGTAGGCAAAAACCCATCACCGATCAAAACATGTACATACATGCATACTTTACAAAAAAGAATGCTTACCTTTGAAAAGTGTAAAATACAACTTTTATTGACATTAGTCCCACAGAACCACGCAGTGGTCCCAATCGAATCCTTTTGATACTACTTTCTAAAGAGTTTTGAAGTAGAAATACTAAAACTTTGTTGACAACACGTAAAAATGCTATGCCGCTAACGAGATAAAAGGATACACAACATCATATCAGGTTGGAAAAATTGACTCAGCACTGTGGACGTACATACGTCATAGTGACGATTAGCCCGGAGTATGTGCGCAAGGCACATTGATATACTAATCAAAATGTATCGCTTTACATAAAGGTTTTGCATACTTGGATTTTTGAATCCGTTGGTTGAGGATAAACGCGGAAAAACAGCAGCACAAACAGACTACTAAAGTTACAAAAAACATAATGCAAAGGTAATTAAAAATATCTAAATATAAAAATTTGTAATTTTTGTTTTGTTTCTCCAATATTTTTAGTGAGCTGTAACGGCAAAGTCCCCCAAAATATCCGTGATCAAATTGTGGTATATAATACTTTATAAAAATTTTTTTGCCATATTATTCACGTTTTAAATTTATAATTCATACATATTAAGAGAAATATGCAGAATATCAATAAACTTTAAAATCGTCAAACAACATTTTAACTGTCTCTATTAAAAAACAAAACCTTGCAAAGTGTTTTTTATTTGTACAATGTTCGAAACAAAAAATTTTAAGGGTGTTGACCCATGTGGCGGCCGTTTTTTGGACCGTGCTTTTAAAGAAATGTTCTGAAGAGCGCTTAAGATTCAGCAATTTGCAATTATTTAACAGCTATTAGGTTGAGTATAAAGTATTTTTCAAAATGTATTGTTAAAAATTGTAAGTCGAAATATTGCTAAATTTCCGAGATAAAGGGAGCTGACAATGTCGAATTCAAAAATTTAAATGCAATTATGATCTAGATGAATGTGGACACGGAATAGACTAGGATGTTTTGAAAATATTGAAGAAATTTGACGATTTTAAAAAACCCATTTTTTTTTGTCTATTTTGCAGTGTAAAAAAAAAAGTATTGACTTATCCACGAGATTCTAGTCTATTCCGTGTCCGCATGTATTCTGAACATATTCTGCAAATTTCATGTCAATCGGTTAAGTCGTTTTTGAGAAATCGTGTTGACCAGTTGGAAAAACGTGGTTTCGAGAAAAACGCAAAAGAAATAATTATTGCAGGAGTAAGCTGCTCTGAAGAGCATGTCTTTTCAGTGATGTAACTTTGTAACGACATCGATTATCGAAAAATCCTTTTAAGGAAGCGATTTCTGCATAAAAAAGAAAATGTTCGATTTTCGGAAACCGTCAAATGGGTCAACCCCCTTAACATTAAACAAAAACACCCTCTAACGATGTAAGAGAAAAGTAAAGACATTATTTCAAGCTTTCGAGATCAATAATTAAATATAAATAATTGATCTAGTTTCGTTTCATTTTCGTCACTAAGCTCCAAAGTATCTACCCCTGATACTAAAGAATTATACACTAGTAAAATTATCTGTAATTTGTAAATAGGTATTTTTGTTTAATACACATGTGTAAATATAAGTGTTTCACCCTCAAATATGGTATATATAGTTTAAAACAGAAGGCTTAAACGTTTAAAGTTTGTATGGAAATAATTTTTTTGCCATTTGCTTATTTACTTTTATATTTGTTAAAATCTTTTGTATTGGGTTGGTTTCGTAACTGGATTACCACCTAGCAAGACGGTTGGGGAAATTAATCGGTTAGTAAATGCATGAGACCATCTAAAACGCTCTCTCTCCGATCGATGTACTTTCTCCATTTTTAACTTCAATATTTTACTTGTCCAGAGAATCAGTGATGGCCCGAGCCAGCACATCAACCGCAAATTTTACGTCTTGCCGGTTGATGCACATGGGAGGCTTGATGCGCAGAACCTGTGAAGATGCACGAAAGGATGCACGGATGAGATAAATAGTGGGAGAAAGGGCCTGCGAAGGGCCTCCTGGGAGACTGGCTCGCCTAGAGTCCCCGGTGGGCCGGTTTCTTGTTAGTTAGATGGGCGCGCACGTGGACGAAAGATCCCAGATGAGGATGTACTTAGCCACACGAAAGACTTCTACTTACATTGCCATGCAGGCCGCCTCGTCCGAAGAGCACGCCCAAGTCCTTGCATGTCTCCCAGATTTCCAGCACATGAGGGGTGGCCAGCGGAGTGCGCTTCTCTCGGTCACCAACCAGCTCGACGCCAATCATCAGGCCCTTGCCCCTCACGTCGCCCACAATCTCAAAGCGCTGCTGAAGGTCTGCCAGGCTCTCAAGGAAGTAGGTGCCGACCTCCAGGGAGTTGCGTTGCAGTTGTTCCTCCTCGATGACGTCCAGCACGGCGATTCCGACGGCACTGGCCATGGGGTTGCCGCCGTATGTGTTAAAGTGTAGCGCCTGGCCCAGGGATGCAGCGATCTCCGGAGTAGTGACCACGGCGGCTAGGGGAAAGCCATTTCCAATGCCCTTGGCCATGGTGACGATGTCTGGCACGTAGTCGTGACCCTCGAAACCCCAAAAGTGCTCGCCGGTGCGGCCAAATCCCGTCTGGACCTCGTCCGCCACGAACAGGCCTCCATTGGCGCGGACTAGGTCGGCGGCCCGTTTGAGGTATCCCTTGGGAAACTGAACCGTGCCACCTACGCCTTGAATAGATTCGGCGAACATGGCCGCCACCTTGCCGCGCGGCAGCGAATACTTGAAGGTCTGCTCCAGCTCATTGTAGTAGGCGTCGCCCGCGTTGCAGCCTTCCTGGCATTGGCAGTTGCGGGTAATTTGCACGGGCGAGTCCCGACAGGCTGACCCGCCCCATATGCCCTGGTAGGGGTCAGGGTTCATCACATGTACCAGTCCGTTGTTGACTCCCGGCAGCGGGAAGCGCCATGTAGAGTGTGCCGTCAGACCCATTGTGTACGGCGACATGCCGTGGTAGGCATTTCGGAAGGAGAGAATGTCCTGGTTGCCTGTATGCAGCCGTGCCATGAGCATAGCCAGGTCGTTGGCCTCCGAGCCGGAGTTCACGAAGCACACGCTTTTTAGGTTACCAGGGAACTTCGCCACCAGCCTCTCGGCGTACTCGTGGATCTTGGGGTGCATGTATATGTTCGTTGTGTGCCATAACTTGGCGATTTGCTCGCTCAACGCCTGATTTACCTTTCTGTGTAGGAATGAAACGGATACAGGCAAAAAGGATCTCTGGTTAATTAAATCATTTCTCATTCCACCAATAAAAGTCAAGTAAGAATGCTTTAATCAATTGAGGTTGACTGCGGTTGAATATTTTTACTTCTTTCCTTTTAAAAGCGTCTACTTTTAATATTGATCTTAAGAAGTAAGGACTAATTAGCACTCGACTCGTTTTTATTCATTACCAAACATTTTTTTTTAATTTGACCTGTCTATAGTACTACACATTTGTCTTAGCCCAAACCACATCATGCAACTGTATTTTCCGGGTTCTTCCTCCTGTTTTTCAGATGATCACAGTAATACTGGGGGTTTAATTCGCATTGCTTGAACTACCTACTATAGTACTATATTTGGTATTTTCTTGACTGATTATGTGGCTAACGAATGTCGTACATCTTAGTACATGGAAATATCCCTTGGTAGATCATAGAATAGATAGAATAATCGTTCTAAAAATATTTACAATATAAATTGTAGATTAGGATAATGTTTCGCTGCATGGCAACATCGCAATATTTCGTAATAAATTACTACACTCAAAAGCCCAAACATTGCTCTTTAAACTATATTCAAACATCAAACATCATAGATCTCAAAACCTAGACTACAGCATTTCTTACTTGCTTATGTTGCTTACGGGTGACAATGTCCCACGGACACAGTGACTATACCGCCAAACATGTCCAGGTATCGTCGTCCCTCGTGGTCGTACAGCCATTGCATATGCCCCGCATGGATGACGAGAGGTTTCTTAAAGTGCGCCAGCAAATTGGGCGTTAGGTGGGTGCGACGCGTTTCTAGTATCTTCTGGTAGCTGGGGCCGTCGTATGCGGCCTGATTATGATGACACTCGGGCATTCCGATCTGGCCATCATTCGTCGTGACTGGAGCCGTCGTCGATTGCTGTTTGGAGCTCCAGCTCTGGCTGGTAGTGGATCGCAGAAGGACCCGTTTAGTATGAGCTAAAAATAATAAGTTGAATATTTAAAATTAAAGCGTTTCTGAAAAAACAAGAAAATACTGAAATAAGTTTTAACGGAGTATACCTCTCTTGAATGTATTACCGAGAATTCGTTTTGGAGAGCTTTCACTTTATGGAAATATCCTCGTAAATTAAGCGAAATGCAAATTAAATGAGACAGGGGCTTTGGCCTGGTGGAGTGCAAGAGCAAGGTTGCAACACACATGAAGGAAAATTTACAACGAGTATTGTGATTAACTAACACAAACAAAATGGTTTGTTTGTTACCCGACACCATGGAATAGGATTGGATTCTGATAATCTGACTGACAGGTGCAGCAGTTTCCTTTTAATAGACTAAGAATTCAGAGTAATAGTCATCCAATCCGATCTATTCCGTATAAATGAGCGTATATTAACTGCACTATTTATTCTGTCGAATTTGACATTTGTACATGTTCAAAGTAAAAAAAGGGAAGGAAGCAAACCTTAGCCGAAGTTTGAATACCCTTGCAGTTTGCATTTGGAACATTAAGATTCGATACATTCTAGTCAAATTAATAGAAGAAATAAAAGGAAATATATAAAACTTGTGTATTTAGAGATAGGAATATAAAACATAGAGTATAACAATTTGGTTTTGATAAAATTAAAAAAAGCTTTAATCGTATAAATTTACAATATCTTAGATTTGAAATATCTAAAATAATAAACATATGTACATATATGCTGAAAAAACCAAATAAGTATAAAATATCATTAAATTTCCTTATACTTAATATATTTACAGTTTGACAGTAACAGTTTTACACTCGCAGCTTTACATTTTTGTGTACATCTACCGATCGTTTCTATGGTAGCTATATGATATAGTAGGTCGATTTCATAAAATTAAATCCAAAATTCTGGAATAATAAAAAAAGCACATATCTTGAAGTAGATACGTTATACGTCAATAAAAAAAACGGAGTTATAATTTGTTGCTATTTATTTCCCAATCGTTCCTATCGCAGATATATGACATAGTTTAGTTTTTTCATAAAATTAAAACCAAAACTCTGAAATAATAAAAAAATGATTATGTCTGAAAGATGATATGTTGAAAAACAGCAATGATATAACTTTTTTTCTAAAAATTTTTCGATCATTTGTATGGCAGCTATATGATATAGACGTCCGATCCGGCCAGTTCCTACATATATAGCAAAGAGAGTATTCAAAAGCCTATATGCAATGTTTTATTCTAAAAGTTTTAAAACTGAGGGATTAGTTTGCTAGATCGATTCGGCTGCTAATGCTGAACGAGAATATATATACTTTATAGGGTCGGAAATGTCTCCTTCACTGAGTTTTAAACTTCTGACCTAAATTATAATACCCTGCAAGTATATAAAAATAGAAAAGTCAAAACGCGCATTGTCGCTTTTATATGTACATACTATATGTACATATGTACATACGTAAATGAAAGATTCTGTTATAAGATCAAGCTACTGACTTTAAAGCTGCAAGTCTGTATCTTTATCTTCAAAAGAAGAGATTTAATCCGATTAAGTAGCTAATTTATATACCTATATATGTATATGTACATACATTGGTTTGATAGCGGACGCACGTCACGTTTTCCGAGTTTGTTTTAAGCTTATTGCATTAAATAAAATACGCTATTAATAGGAGAATTTCTGGTCCCACTCCAGCAGATAAGAACTGGGCCCCCCACTAACAGCCTAGGCCACTCGAATTTCTAGTGTGCTTACGACCCGAACTGTTTATCGCCACCTGCCGAATTATCAAGCGCCTTATCAGGGGATATACTAGGTTGGATTCAACGTGGTACAGGTGGTCACACAACACAACACGAATAAAACTATAAAGCTGTTTTATATATATTTATATTTACTAAGTGCATGATGCTTCTCAATGTTTTCGAATTCACGCTATATTCTCATATTTGCAGTGAGAATCAGGCGAAGTTTAATAACAGTATTTATCCTTATTATTATAGGTGATGAGGGGACGGATGCTTAACCGAGGAAGAATCATTCAGAATCAACCGGACATAGGGGGTCAACGCTGGATAAAGAAAGCAGCTGAGGTCAGGGATGCAGAAACGTGTCTTCTGCTTGCCGCATCTTGTGCTCGCCCAGTTAACTCACCTACAAATCTGTTGGGCATCATTTTTAACTCCAAGTTCCTTCCCGATGTCGGTCTCTCTAATAAATTTTCTTTACAATTCTTTGCTTGGCCTAAACTGCTGATGAACGAACTAAGATATAATTGTCGATCTCGCACGCAGGCAGGCTCAACTGCGTCCGCGCGTAACCACGTCTACGAAGCAACTGGTCGAAAAGCCGACAAACGGACGAGGGAGAAAGCTCTGGTAACGGAAAAGCTTTCGGGCGACGTTATCAGGTGGGAGGGCAAAGTCAAGGCTGCGTGAAAGCGTGTGCTAGTTTACCCCCCGGTGTGGGGAAACGCTCAGCAGGGACGACCATGCAGCGGGTTATCTTCTAGTGTTTTATTTCAATTCTGGTCTGCTATATACTTAAGCACAAACTACTGAAGTGCACAGGTAATCCTTTGTTTATAACAAAAAATATATATCGCGTTTAGCGCCGATTGTTTAATTCTTGGCTCAGTGCGTCGTCTGTTTTCTGTTGCAATGGCTTAACATTGTGGCGTATTAACCCGTAAACATTCTGCAGGCGTGTCGAATATCATTAAGTAATTTTATATATATTTTGCCTTATCAACCAACATCACGAATTTGCGCTTTGATTCTAACATTGTCTTTCCGCCCAGCATTTCTCAGCCCAATGCAACAGAATATATTTGTATGGACACCAGCCCGCTAAAAACAAGCTCTAGCATAATGATTATACAAACAACAATAGCCGAGCTGAATTCATGAGTCCCCTTCAGGCGTTCAGTTGGAGTCGCTGTACAGATCGGGACTCCGAGGCGTTGTCGTTGGCTGGACTGGCTGCTCCAGACTTGCAGCCATCTGGCGCAGGTTTTCCACACCAGTCAGTAGTTGCCTGCAAAAAATCTAGTTAATTTGAAAATTCTCGGCCCAATATACCGGCCCTGGCTCACCTTAGGTTCTGCTCCGCGGTGTCGGCTGCCCGGACCAGATCCCTTGATAACTGACGCGCTCTAGAAGATCGCGCAGAACTGCTGCCTTTGTTGGTTGCGCTGCCAGGATTGGCTGCTGAAACACCGCCAGCAGCGCCATCGACGCTGCCCCCGCTTCGTAGGGTAATGAGTTCTGCCTGTAAAAAATTATACAGTGAGTGTAACCGCACTCAACACATGCAGCTATATTTCAGCGAAAGGTTCAAAATAAAATATGTAAAATAACGGTAGTTAGAGGCTCATAAATACAAGGTTGCGTATATGCAACAGCTGGCATGAGAGGGTTAAACAAGTTGCCTTGTAAATGAAAAAAAAAAACTAATTCCCACGTTTATAAAGTTGAAAAAAAAATACAGTACAATTATAAAAATATATAAATTCTTGGTAGTATAAGGTAGTTTAAGATTGCTTAAAGTTTTTTTAACTATATGAAAGGTAATATGATTTTGGTACAGATTAGCTGCTTACAAAAAGAGCATGCAATTCAATTGATTAATTTTTGTATAGTCCGAGTAAGAAAAGGGGAAAAATATATATATATATATATATTACGTTAATGACTCTTTCTCTCAGACTCACCTCTAATTGGGCTATTTGGAGCCTTAGGCGCTGTGTGGTCTGTGTGCTGGTTGCCAAGGTCAATGCTTCCCGTCGCTCTGCGGCTTCTGTGAGCTGGACCAACTGCTGCTCAAATTCACTGGCCCGTCTGGTCTGCACATTTAGCTCCACGCGCACATCCTGCAGTTCGCGCTGCAGGCGATCGTTCTCCTGGCGCAATGCAGACAGTTGCAGAGTTCCGCTCACGTCCTGCGGCGGCGAATCAATGGAATTGGAGGGCAACCCAATAGCTACGTCAGCCAGGCGTTGGGACGAATGAATTATGGAACCATCGGACAGGAAATCAGGCAGCACTTTGACGGTGGGGCCAGCGGACGGGTCGCCGAGAGGACCTGGAAGGGCGACAGCACTGGGCAAACCCATAGACGCGAGGGCAGATGGCAAGAGACAGGCTGCGGCACTCGGTGCTTGCGCCGCGCCCAAGGGGGTGTTTGGGGGCGAGCTGAGCTGCGCGTCCTGGCTAACACACCAAGCGTCCGGCAGATGATCCTGCACGAAGTCAGGCAGAGTGGCCGCAGTGCCAGCGCCTCCACCAGCTCCCACACCTGTCGCAATAGGCGCATCTAAAGGCAGATCAAGTTTCATTTTGGAGCCGCTAGATAGAACTAGGCGGTTGGGGCGCTGGTCCCGGTTTCCAGACGGCCGACGTCGTGGCGAGGAGGAGGGACAGGACACTTGCGGCATCTCGTAGCTGGAGTAGGAGCGCGGTACATAACGCGTCCCTGAAGAGGGCTGCAGGTTGGATGCGGCCGATGGGAAAATATCTTTGGAAAAACAAGTCGTTTTTAATATTATCAAAGAGCAGTGCAGGCACAATTACCGTCATCTATCCGTTCGTCATAAAGCCTGCTGTTGCGCACCTGCGCTAGTGTCACGTGGTCATCATCGTCGTCGTTGTCGAGGGCGGCGTGCATCACTCCATGGCCCACTCCCAGCCGCTGGTCTGGTCGTAAACGGTGCTGGGTTCCTCCTCCGCAAGCCGCAAACTCAGCCAGACTCGCCTGCGAGTCGAAAGAGCTGAAGCGCGGAGAGCGCTTCATTTTTGATGAGGAGCTGCTTCCATTTACATCTGGGGGCTGCATGTGGGAGGCGGAAGCCGATTGAGGCACTTTGGGCCGGGCGCCGGTGGATGTCTGCACCGCTGCAGACGCATCCACAGAAGTCACGGTGCTCGAAGGAGCAGTCACAGTGCCTGTGTTGCTTAGAAAGTGCTTAAAGGAGAACGAGGACGTAGAGGTAGCTCCTGTCCCAGATCCGCTCGTAGAGGCCCGCATGCTGGTGAAGTCCCCACTGTTTCGGTCGTTGAGACAGAGGTCCGCTACGAGATCGTTTACTCCCAGCGTAATGGATGCGGGCTCTTTTAAAGAATCGGACGCCACAGTCAGGACCGCTGGCTGGGCGCTCTGTGGCAACCGCTGCTCCTGCTGCTGCTGTGGGGTGGCCGTGGCCGTGTCGCTTGCATTGCCGTTGTTCCCATTTGCCATTTAATTGAGAACGCTCTGGAGAGTGGGGAGCGCTACGCTGTTATTAATGCCGTGGTTGCCTGCCCTGTTGTTGTCCTGCTTGGGCGGTGCGTCAATGTCCTAGCTGGCTACTCGAGCTGCTGATTCTGTACCTTCGGTGTTTACTTTCTCTCTTTCAACCGAGTTATTTTCGCTTTTCACTTGGGCTTATTTATGTAGTGTTGGGTAGCGGTATTAAGCGATACATCATTTTACAATACAGGCAGAGTGATATAGTGAGGGCTATCGATTGGCACGCCGAGCGCCGAATTTGAATCTAAAAACAGAAACTATTAAAATGGAACAGAACAAATGTTAAAACCACGAAGACAACTATCTTATAAAACAAAGCTCGCAATGTTGCCTCGTGGTTCACACAAATTCACAACATGCAACACGCAGTCAAGGCAAGATATTTTCTAGGTCGGTTCGTGAGTTAGTTATTCGTGGGCAAATACAATAAATAAATTGATCTTAGATAATACAAAATATAAATTAAACATAAATTTGAATTTATTTGTCATTTGTTTGTCATTCCCTTGACGGCTGAATGACTGAAAATATCGTCAACTGAAAACAACTTATACGATATTTTCAGTTTAGTTTAGAGAGTTCTCTAAATCAACTTAAATATCGGCAAAGTATCGCGATACATCGCCAGAAAAAACAGAACAGAAAAAAAAACTTGGAGAAAATTTGATTAGTCGAAACTGTTGACACCATATTACGAAGTCTGCTATAAAATAAGTCACAGATCACTGAACCTGGTGTTCTGTTGAACGCGGCCATTATTATTAGTATATTTCTGGCATATTTTATAAATTAAATATACCATTTCGTTATCGGATACACGGTCACACTTTTACCAGTGTTGTTAAATTTGTGAAGTCCAGCCATAGTAAACAAAACGCGATGTTGGGTCAGCTATCCAATTAAACGCATTTTAATGTAATAAACGCAAACGACCAAGTGAAACCAAGTAACTGGTTGCCGCACCGGGTATTGAGGCAAAGTTTCAAAGGAAACGGAAGGCCCCGGGTCAACTGTATCCTATTATTGATACATGAAAAATTCTGCGTAGCAAACAAACCGGTCACGGCTCGTATATGTATATAGCCACAGACACCAGTGCACCCACGTACATACATGGACGGGGAAAAAGCGTCGCTGTGCATTTCGTCTGACAGTTGCACCGAGGCACCGTGTGTCTGAAGAAATAGTGCTTAATTGCCATATTCATTTATTTATAATTCTTCGTTGGCCAGCGGGCGGCCATATGTGATCACTGTGTCCCTTTTCGGCCGGAGCCTCTGCTGCGGGGGTAAAAGCGCACCACCCCGTTAACCTTGCCTGTGTGCGCGAAAGTGGTGGTGGTGAACCGAAGCCAAAAGCTGAATCTGAAATGTTTCCCGTTCTCGTATTTTGAATCGCCCGTGCAAACAGCCTTACAACATTCTCCGCGGCCCGTTTACCCCGCACCATTCTTAACGTGTGTTCCACTTTTTATTGCAACCTCCGCCCACAACGCGGCAGCGACTCGACCCGCTGTCCTGATTTCCTCAACACCAAGGCAAGTGCAATCAGGACCATTTTTTCGGGGCGTATGCTCTGCCCTGTCCTGACGTTTGCGGGAGAGAGGCGGGCTAGCTGATCGGAGGACCCTGAATATTTGCAATATGTTTGGGAGCTGTGGCAGGTAAGCACTGAAGCCTGTTCCGATTGGATATTCCTTTTGCCCACTGCAACGTGTCTTCTGCGCTTCGAACGTGGAAAACAGCATTGTTTCGGTCATGGTCCCATTTATTGCCTTGTCTGTTCTTGCTATCATTCCACCTATTTCTCTTTACCTCTTTCTCTCGTCGCGTTCTTTGCTGGCCTTATGGCTTTTCTCCCTGCATTTCCACATGCGTCGAGGGTTTTCCTCTCACCTTACATAGGAGCGTATAAAGTTGTGCTGGCTTAGCAATGATAAGTAAACTGAAATCTTACTATATAAACTTGTCGATCTCTGCACTATGGCATACGTCCACGATTTTGTACCCCAAATTAAATAACAGTCACATTTGAAATAAGACAAACGTATGTCAGAGACTATAAAATCTATAGTTGTTTAAATTTAGTGGCAACATGCATATAAACTCCGAAGTAACAATTGATAGATAAAGGGATATGTATATGTACATATGTATGTACAGCTGTGAACTTAAAAGTGTAAAATGTATAGGAAAATGTAAATGTTTTAGATATTTCAATATTTTCGTTTTTGAAATTATATCAAAAACAAATTGTTATATGTTACATCTAAATATACATACATACATACATATGGGCAATTCTCTGATGCCAAACGCAACATTGGTACGCATTCAAAAAAAT
>JAEIII010019611.1:0-28059 GCA_018905755.1 Drosophila ohnishii | reverse complement strand
CTTTTTTTTTTATATTAATAAATACATTTCATTGGTAAAAACTTCTCTGGAGTTTGAGTTTCAAGAATTCCAAAATTCAAAAAATGAAGGAAAGAACTTAAGAACTATAAAATTAATTAAGTAAATTGGATTTTAAGTTTAGTTTAGGAAATGCAAAATACTAACCATTTCTAAATATGAATTATAAATATTTTAACTCTTTAAAATCCTTCAAAAAATGTACAAAGTCTCCTCTCTCCTTTAACTCCCCTTAAATCTAAAACAATTGCACTTGCTTGGTTCGGGCAGCCGGAGCTCCAGGTCCAGTTCCTGACAGCACTCGGATCTGCCATACCTGCTGCTCGCCGGATGACACTTGTCCAGCCAAGAGATATACGCTTTGGGGCCAAAATGGCGGATATTGTTACGCAGGTCGCGATGGGCAGAGGCGGCCGCCTCGTTGTTGCGATACTCTAAGATATAGAGGAATTCCTTGGGTTTGCGTTCGAACACGCGCATCATGGTGAACGGCGAAAGCTTCCGCATCTTGTGGTACATCTGGACGGGAGTGAAGGACTTCACACGTTCCAGTAGCAGCTCCCGGGCATTGAGTGAATTATACACGCGAATGTTCAAGCGCCTCGTTTTGAATCTTTGCGGCAAACTAAAGTTTTCACAATTAATAAAATTGTAGGGAATGATAAATCCAAATACTCACATTTGTAGAGCCTTGCCCTTGAGCTTCTCATCGATGTACTGGAGATAGGCAAAGCCGCGGCTATCCCCACAAAAGTCGATCTTGTAGCGCAGGGCATAGATCTCGCCCAGGGTACTGACTATCTTTATAATCATCTCCGGCGAAATGTTTTTGGGTATGTCTCTGAGATAGAGCTACAAAAAAAAACAATAAAAACAACTTAACCTCAACCCAATGGAAGGTGGCAACTTGGAAAACCCACCTCACCAGCTCCCAGCTCCAGTGAATCTCGCACGTCCTTGGCCAGCTCCTGGCGCGTGGTTATATAAATGGTTCCATTCACCTGGCTTTTGTGGTACTTGCTCTCAAAATCCATTTCCATCGAAGAAATAAATCGCAAGCAAGGGACGCGTGCGCAGAAAAAATCCACGAACTGGTGTGGCCAGACTATTGCAAAACTATCGATTCCAACCATGTCGATTATAGTGTTGTTAAACTGCTCAAAAGGCAGTTTAAATTTTGTTATCTCTGAGAAGTCTGTCTGAAAATATATAAAAGTAGTTCTCATATTTTTATAAATATAAAAAATCCTGATAAAAATATAACCCCTCTAGCTTTAAAGTTCATATTTCGAGACTATTTTTATAACAAATTGTAAACTTTTGCTGTCCTGCGCGACTGCGGTATTCTATTTTTGCAAGGTATGTTTATGCTATTATGGCTTTTAGTTTGCTTTGCATGTCGGGCCATTTCTTTGCTTTTTGCTTTGTTCTGACAGGCTGCGCGTGCTTTTTTCTAGCTCATGTTTAACAATATAAATTTGTGCAGGCGCGCTCGCTTGCAACTTTTGCACAGCTCGTCGTCGTTTGCCACAAGCCGCAGCACCTAGTGTACGTATCGCTCTTGTTGTTGTCGTTGCGGTTTAACCCACCGGAGGCCGGGGACCCATTCCCCATTAACCCCCAAGTGGGTGTCAGGGGCCATCTTGATGGAGATGGAGCTGCTGGTGGTGGGAGGATGGGAGGTTGCGGTGCACTCAAGTGCCTTCTGCCACCGCCGCCGCTGCTTCATTTTCCTAATTTATACGCGCGCTGTGCTAATGAAAATTTACGTGGCAACGCAACCGCACACTGAGCTGCTGCTGTTGCTAATGCACTAAAAGAAAAGTAGTAAATAAATAATATTATTTGAACTGAAATCTAAAAACCTATATAGGATTTCTTAGAGTTTATCAAGGATATAGTTTTTAATTTGTTTAATATATTTAAATAAATGCTTTTTTTTTCTTCGAGTGTGCTCTAGCTTCTTGTGCTTATTACCGGAGTTATGCCCCAACACTCGAGGCATCACCAAGATGTCCTGCAGCTCCACTTCCAGCCCCACCTGTTCTCCCAGTGCCAGACCACTCACTTTTCTAATCTCTGGCAGCAGGCTCATTTTATTCATTTTACTTTGGCAATAAAATTATCCGTTTTTTGTTTTTCTAGAAAAATATATATGCCTAAAAATGGCTGAACCTAGCGAAGCCTGGCTGGATTGGCACTTCAAAACACAGCTTCTTACCTACAAGGAGGAGGACTTCTCGGCGGCCTGCAATTCGGATCGCGTGATCATGACCAAATGGTTACAAGTACTCAGGGCAGCGCCAGCCAGCCAGAAGATGGCCCGTAATAGTTTGATGCTACTCATGCACGGCCACATTGGAGACTTTGGTTTCCTCCGGGCCCCATTTACGGATGTCAATAATTGCTGCAGAGATCTAAACCAGGTTATCAATGGCTATCATGGGATTTCACTACTCAAGCCGGTGAATAACGCCAGATTTACGGGTAACAACCAAGAGAAGAAGGGACCAAGGGATCTTGCGGGTGGAAGATCTGCCTCTCGTTCTAGATCTCTGAAAAGGATCCCTAAACGCTTTAAACTGGATCCCATTACGGAGGTCACTGAACCTTCTAGCGCCTTTGCCAGCGGGGTGAATTTGATTGAAAGCGATTCCCCGAGGGTTTCTTTGGCTCCTGCAAGCACGGATGTGAGGCAGAAGATTCAAGCCATCGAAAAGGAGTTGTCCATGAATAAGCCACCTCATCAAAGCTGCTGTAATGATGCAGAGTTATTCTCCTCCATTGGAGATGTCAATCATTTTCATAGAAGCCAGCAGAGGATTGACTCTACCAGTACTGTAAGTAAGCTCCCATCTCCATTGCCAGATCAGTGCACACCTCTAAACCATTTCAATGATACCGAAGAGCCTGCTCCTAATCAAGATCCCCATTTCCAGCAATGGAAGCCCCCTTGTGGCTGCTCTAGTGCTGTACAAAATGTGAAAAACTGCTTCCAGGAAATATCTGAGCTTTTAAAAAACCCAACCAAATGTGACACTCCTGTCTTGGAAAGTATTAGAGCCACGGCTCCCCCTCCTGAATCCCCTAAAAAGGCTTTCCAAAGGATTAAGACCCGACTTGAAGCCGGCCAATCCATTCCAAATAGTTACCGCCGAGACAGAAGTATAATGGATTTGCTGAGGTGTCAGGAAGAGTTGCGAATGCAGTGCCTGGAGTATTACAACTTGGATGGCACCCTCAGGGATCAACTGCCGGCTCCAACATCCCTGCCAGATAGCAAAATCGATGGCTTTGCGATTGGCGCCAGCAAAGCCTTGGAACGTATGAAATGCTGGCGCGGAAAGCCCAATCAGCTCAAGTTCTTTAGAACCCTTTTCCGGGGATGTGGCCTCAAGTCTGATGTTACGGGACGTGTAAAGTCTTTGGATCGTCGTCTCGAGCGAGTGGCTCTCCAATGGCTGCACAGCCGCCGGAGGCGTCGTCATGTGGATCAACATCCGCCAGAGAGTTTGATGGAGCTGCTCGAATATCAGAAGGCTGTCAAGAGGGAGTACATGGCTCAGGTGGCCGAGATCCGAAATCTGTGTGAAATCCAGTGCCGTGGAGTCATTCCAAGCGATATCCTAAAGAAAATGTTTCGTTGTCTGGACAAGGAGTACGAAGCGGCACACGCAGGTGTGGAGAGATTAGATCGTCAGCTGGACGACATGTTATCCAGCCCCTGCTAGAGTGTGTACTACTTTTATCAAAAATTAACACCGCCAGCCACTGCTCATTAATTAATTTAAATACCAACTAACGCTTTATTAAATTACAAACCGGCGAGCGAGTAAAAGGGACTCGGAAGAGAGCAGCTGGTGGCCGCCAAGGGGCCCAAGCCGAGGGTGACTACACAATAAACAAACAATCTACTCGTAAACAGCAGCCATTTTTTAATTATGCACTGTTTCCGCTGCAGTTTTACGACAAAACCGAAAGCTGAGCTGAGGTGAACCGAGCGGGCGACGGATGGACGACATTAATACCCTTTTTGATACAAAGCAAAATACCAAATGCTTGAAGTAGGTTTATCTTTAATTTATTATAACATTAAGAGAACATAAATTGATAATAATTGAAGACTAAATATGGATTTTCTGGCCTTTAATGCCTTAATTTCTCTAATAATCAAGACCAAATCTGTGGTTGACGTCTTCACAATTAGGAATATAAATGTAACATTTCATTTGTTCAGTTTGAGGATTATTTAAAAAAATCTTATGTACTTTATGTTATTGTATTCAGTTTTTTTTGATATTAAATAAAATAAAAAAAAGTTCTACATTTAAAAATATATTTTTGATATAAAAAGAATTTTTTGTGCTATTAATTGAGGCCTCTTTTTTTAATAAATTAAATTCTGTGGCTAAACATCATAACCTATATTCCCTCATTATCCCCTACTTATACAGGGTAGCAATAACAACGCGAAATACAAGAAAAATGACTGCCAGCTGCGACTATTTGCCATTTTGTAAGCAAGCTGGGAATTAGCAGCGAAACCAACTAAAGTAGACAAAAAAAAAAAGAAAATAGAAAAATGCTGTGGAAAAAGCAATGAAAAACTGTCGCTAAAAGCAGTTTCCCCAAGTACTTTCCATTGAGTTGACTGGGCGTGGTCAAGCGGAGTTGGTCCCCCTCCGAACTCCAACATCGGCGGAGGCGATGGTCAGTGAACTTGGAGCAACCCAAAGTCCGGCTTGCATACACATATAATAGTAATATAGAGCAGACTTCTATATAGTCTATACAGTATATACATTCACATAGATATAGTTATAGGTAGGGCACAAGTGATGGCTTCATCGGGTTCTCGGTTCGGGGTAGAATTTATGGTCTATATTCGGAAATTTGCATAGAACGCTTGTCTGCGTCTGCATTAATTAATTATTTATAGCTTGCGAATCAAGTCCTCCTCCCTCTTTGGCCTTGTTTGCTCAGTTGCAAAATTTACTGGCTGTGTCCTAGACTCTTCGGAAGGCTTTAAGCAAGACGTCACCGTCACCCTTTGGGGTCTTATCTAATGAAATTGATCGAAAAATATGGTTCTGAGTACCCTCATAGTATTTATCCCCGATTCCCAACCTCATGTGTATGACAGGCACGCACACGTAATTATAATTTTTACAACGTCTAAATAAACGCAAATATTTTATGCGAACAGGCTAGTGTCGGGGCGTGCGGCTGGAGGGGCTTTGAGAAGTATATAGCATGGTATATAGTAGTACTGAGTCAGGTAGGGCGGTTGCTGCTACCTGTAATAATGAATGGCAGTCCAAAGAAGGTAGCGCGACATTCGCTGGTAGCCATTAATTGTAGGAAAACAAAGGGTATCAGTTTGCCAGTTGATTAGGCCAGGGTTTTGGCCAACTTGATGACGTAAAGGGAAATGGAGCTATAAATGGATTGAGTTGGTTCAGAGAAAGGGAAAGAGGTGTGACTCAATTGCTGTAAGAATTATAAACAATGGGGAATTGTAATTAGCTTTAGTATATCATTATTGTGGTCATTAAAAATAAATGATTAAATCAGTAAAAGTGTAGAAATGTTTGTTAAAATTTGAAGAATATATTGTTAAGCTACCTTAATTATTAAGTTTATTCAAGGTAAGGAATTCATTTGCTTATCGAATAACCCAATATATTAAGTTACAATTTATTTGAATACGTTTTAAATGCATTTTAATAATATTTTACACAGCAAACATAATTTAATAAAAATTATTGAAGTTTTTTTTTCAAATTATTTTACCGCCTTGTTAAATATAATCATTTATTACACTTGAAAATATTTTGTATAAATCTTTAACAAGTCTAAAAAAAATCATCTTTAATAACACAATAATTTTACCAAATTACTCACGACTTTATTAACTTTTAATGATCGAATGATTTGTATTTTAATGGCCCACAGAGTATGCATTATTTCATCAATTTCAATCTTTTACGGCCCCCGCCCGTCTTTATATTTATTCTTTCTCAACAATTTCAAATGGCATTAAGAATATAATTTATGCCGCTCAGCGCGCTCACAGGTCTAGCAATATTAATGATGGGCCCCAACTTCTCCGGCTCTCTCCCGGATTCTCCGAGATTCTCTTTGGGGGCGACTGGAAAGGCTATAAATATGATTGACTCGCCGGACCGAAGGGGCAGTAAAAATTTTGAATTTCAGACGCCAAGTCGGCCAAGAAGTCCTGGTGTAATCGAACAAGAGAGAGAGCCATGTTGGTCAAGGTCCTAGTGGTGAGTAGAGGCGGAGGACGACGCATGGATATATGTTATACTATGTATGCATCTGGATATCACAAACGTATCAATAATCCTGCCAGCTCGCATTGCTCGCGTCCTTGGGTGTCCAGGCGAAGCCCCAGCTGCTGGTCTCGGCGCCCGTGAGTTATGCCACCGCCGGAGTGGGTGGCGCTGCCTGGCTGGGACACGCCTCCGCCTACTATCCGGCGTATGCCAGCTATGGCTATCCGGCCTACGCGGCGTATGCGTATGCACCGGTTTATGGCGCATACGCCACGTATCCCTACTATCCATATCTCAGGCGATGAAGCTGGCATGCGTTTCTCCAACGGAAATGGAAATTTTGCCGAGAACACAATATACCATTAATCACGCTCGGTGTGTGTGGGTGTGCGTGTGTAGTTTGATTTAAGAAATTTAATTGTTCAGTGTTGTGTTTTATTGTTAACAAGCTTTTTTTGTATTTTGGTTAATCCTAAATTTTAAATAAAGGCAAGCTAAGCTTGAAAATGAATAATACAAATTTTAAAAGTATTTTTAACAAATACAAAAATCATTTAATACTTAAATTCAATCGAGTAAATACTTTATAAATAATTTTAAAATAGTTTTCGTTGAATCTTAAACAATTTCTTCTATTTTTCTTCAAGATTTCTTCTTGAACTTTTATTTAAAATTCCTTTTTAAGAATGCCAATTTACCAATTGTTTGTTTACCATCAAAAAAGAAAGCATATTATTATTGCATTCTCCCTTCTCCCAAATCCAATAATTGTTTATTAAAAGTTCCCAGAAGAAGCCACTTGAAGCACCTTCGAAGTTTCTCCTACCGAAACCGGAAAAATGCAAATCCTGTATTTATTTTTGCTCAGCTTTGCTTGTGTGTATGCTCGGAATAATCCTGTTCCTGTAATGTTTTATTTTCCCCTGCGCTCTTGATTCGATTTTGGCGCCTGAAATCAAAGCGGCAAAACACTCCTCGGCCGCATAAATACATAAAATGATAAACAAATCAATAAATGGCAAAAGGCATCATCTACCTTCAGCTGCCTGGGTTCTGTGGGATTTTCCATTTGGGGTTTTCCTTTTTCTCCTGCTCAAATTTGCTTACAGCTGCGCATATTTTCACTTGCACGTCTTCAGGCTGGGAATAGCAGCAGGGGGGAGGGGGATGGAGGGGAGTTGTGCGGCCCGAAGGACGAAGGATGTCTGCGAGTATCCTGGTAACCCGCTACTGATTTACCTTACGTGTATAAATCTTTTATTCATGTAATCCATTTGAAAAACACGTTTGCACATGATTGTGTGAGTTTCGTTTCGGAAAAAGAGGGAATCTCCACCAGCAGCATATGGGTGTGTGTATGAGGTGTGAGTGTGTTCTTGATTTGAAAAATCGTCAAAATTATATAAAGTGAATACAAATTTCATTTGCTGGGTTTTTATTGCCTCGCCAGTTGCCAGACAAACATTGGTTGCCAATCGTTACCAAGCGAAAGCCACAGTGCCGGCAATCAAAATAGTTGCTCTTTGACTTTGACTTTGTCTATGATTTAACCAAGTGTAAATTAATTTAAGGTTATTTATTTGAAGGGTATAAAATATAAAGCATTTTTAAGAAGTCAAATAGATAAAAATAAGAGTTGAAATGTAAATTAAAGGAGTGTAAAAGAGAGATATTCTGGAAAATAACCGAGTTCACTAACTAACTCATGACTTTTCTTTTTAAAAAGCTTCTTTAACTTTCGGTAATTTATTATAAAATGTTTAAATATTTAAATTAAATTACCCTTAATTTTTTAACTATTTAGAATTCCCTTAAACTTTTCCCTCATTTATCAAACAGAATCCTTTCACTTTACCTTTCCTGCCTGCTTATCTCATATTTGGGCCTTACTTTTGACAACTTTTGGCCAACAAAAAAAGGCAAAAAAAAAAAAGAAAAAGATGACAAAGCCCGATAGGAGGACGACAACAAGTAAGTAATATTCAACGCGGAAAGGCAAAAAGTTGACGCCGCTCAACGCAGTTTTATTGAATAAAAGGTCATTAAATTTGGACGCTATCTGTTGCGAGAACTTGTGAAAATGGAGCAGCCGGAGCGAGCATTTTCCCCGCCGTCGCCTTGGATTTTTACTAGCCTTTTCCGCTTAGGTAGCAAACTTTACAACTACTTGGCATTTACCACCTGAGCAGGGGGAAGCAGGCGGGCGATTCCAAAGTTATGATAAGGAGCAGCAGGAGACCACACCAATGCCGGAGGGCTGGAGCTAGCGGCTCCTCCACGCGGGCCTTTCAACGCGCAGGACAAAGTCAAGCAGAAAACTTGACTGGAGGAGCCGCTGGCTGCGGGCAAAACGCGCAGGAAACGCGCTGAAAGGAAGCATATTTCATATAGAAAAGAAATCCTTTTAAATGGAAAGTTTAATCCCAGCCAAGGCAGGGGGCGCAAACTTGCTTGCTGCTAGGTGCCGATGTGGCAGAGGGAAATCGGGGCAAAAAAAGAAAAACTAGGAAAAGGGGACTCTCCAGATGCCCGGCTTTCGATAACAACTAAGCTGAACTGAACCGAGTGGAAAAAGCGGAGTACAAATTGCTCCCCAGCAAACGCTCAAAGCCAAAGGAGTTCATTTTGTTGCGGCAAATCGCAGAGCAGAGCTGGGGAGCAGCACCGTAAAGAAAACTGGTATTAAAAATAAGTTATGCTCAGGCACTCTTCTTGGGAAAATATATAAATTTACCATGTATATGCAACAGCTAGGGGAGTTTGATTAAATTACAACTTGGTTTTCTATTTAACCATTAAGAGTATTTATCTTTGAGAATTTTTAAATCAAATTTTAATGAATTTGAAACCCATCAGGGGGACTTCTCCCCTTAATATTTTTAATATAAAGTAAGGATTGATTGATATAAGAATTACTTTTCAATCATTTAAATTTAGTTTCTTGGTAATCCACATTTTTCCCCTGCATTTTCCCAGTGTCAACACTTTCATAAAGAAAAGGAAAATCACTTGCTTGATATGTACAATTCTTTATTTACACAGATTGGTCAAGATGGGATTGTGGGAAGATAAAAGCCTGTTTACTTCTTCAGCAAAACGGGGGCAGCGGCGGCGGCAATGGGGGCAGTATAGGCTGCTGCCACTGGAGCGGCAATTGGGGCGGCCAACGGGGCGGCTGCGTAACGTGCAATGGGGGCAGTATAAGCGGCAGCGTAAGGAGCAGCGAAGGGAGCAGTGTAGGCAGCGGTGTAAGCAGCAGGAGCAGCAATGGGAGCGGTATAAGCGGCAGCCACTGGAGCGGTATAGGCGGCGGTGGCAATGGGGGCGGTGTAGGCGGCGGCGGTGTAGGCAGCTGGGAAGGCGGCGCTGTGGGCCACAGTGTTGGCGGTGTAGCTGGAGGCATAAGGAGCCACATAGGCGGCACTGCCCACTACAGCTGGAGCGGTGTAAGCCAGAGGAGCAGCAGCCAGAGGAGCCACAATACCGGGCTTGGCAGCAGCCACAGCCACGACAGCGAAGAAGCAGACGGCGAACTGTGATGAAGGATTAATCCTGGTTAATTACCCTTTGTTTTAATAATTAAAAACCCTTAAACACTTACGTATTTCATGTTGATTTTGTTGGGTTTTTTTGTAGGGTAGATGTGACTACTTGGAGCTGTGAGCTTGATTTGATATCGAGTTGACCAGGCTGGCCAATTTATATAGTGCCCAGTTGGATATCCGCCGAAGGTCGCACTTGGCCATGCAACTGACATCGCTGGCAGCTCAAAGTCTTTGACTCCGTTCCAGTTTAGCCCGTCGAATCCGAAACCAAATCTTGGCACGTGCCAAAACCTAATTCGATTTGACTTTGTGGAGTAATTGAAATGCGCCAAACCCAGGCCACAAGGCGGAACAAAGGCCGTAAAGCAATTATGATCGCAGAATCCCTCTGGAGGGGGGTGGGAACTCAAATGGCGGAGAGTAAGATGGTTTACCTTAAATATTTATTAGTTCGAGTTTAACTTTTATCATATTATATATAGATCAACAAAATAATTTCTGTTACTAGAATATTAAACAGGAATTAAATAAAGTTTTACTTTAAAACATAAATTCATAACATAATAAATTAGTTTGAGGCTTAAATAATTATTTCCTATAAGAAAACAAAAATGTTTCCTTATTTTTCTAATTGTTTTCTTGGCTCAAAGTCTGCCTCTTAACTCTAATTGCTCTCAGCTGTTATGATTTAGTAAAGTTTATATTTTAAATAGCTTCTCTGAGCAATTTCGTAAACTTTGAGCCACCCCTGACAACCTCTTTCACTGCCTCCCTTTATGCCTACACCTCTCAATACCCACATCGAGCCGCCTTTGTTCCCATGAATAATTTGTGGAAACCACTTAAAAGCCGCTCTCTGCCTTCTCCTCCTCCCTGCTCACAGTTTCCCAAATGTCGCTGGCATTTTCTAGACGAATTCAAAACAGAAATTTTTTAATAGACTTCATCTTGATGAGGGGCCCGGGATATGGTTAAGGATACGGATGCGGATACAAATACGGCTTAGGAGGAGGCAAGGCACTCGGCTGGGGGTGTCATGTGTGCCATTCGCTTTTTACGGCACTTAAACGACGCATTAACGCGCACGCACAGCTGCTGCCACGCCCCTCAAACCCCCAAACCCACACGCCCATGTCCTACGACTGATGCAGACATAACCCCGGCCAAGTCAGAGGCAGTTGCGCCTTTATTACGGCAATAAACTCAACTTGGGGCAGGGACAGAGTCTGGGTCTGGGTCTGGGTCTGGGCGAAAAAAAAAAACAGAAGAAAAGTGGCGCAAATATTTCACGCAACTTGTTCAAAGTTCCTTGATGATACCCTTTAATGGGAAATAATTGAGGGATTGTTGGTTAAATTTTTTAAAGTATTAAATAAATATTTGTCGAAATTTTAAAAAAGTTGCTTTTATAAGCGATTTATTATTTAACACTTTTGGTCTCTGGAGTATTTTTTTTTAATTTATGGGTTATTCCCTTAAAATAGGATACCCTATAGTCGTGTAAAATCTGTCCAGCATTTCCTTTGCCTTCAAAGTCCTCGGTCCTGAGCTTTGTCCCCGTCAAACGGAGCGAATTTTTGTGCGCGGCTTTTTGTGGAAATTTCTTGCTTTTTAATTACTTGCTGGCACTCGTGGATACATCCACCCCTGCTCCAAGCTCCCTGCTGCCTGCTGCCTGATCCCTGCTCCCTGCATCCAGCTCCCTAGGGATTGCTCTTTGATATGCTCTCCCCGCTCCATGGCCACTCGAGAGTTGCGGGCGCTGCACTTGAAATGGCCAAAGGAGGACTCACAGTTCAGGGAAGGGGAAGTGCCATCAAAGCTTTTAGGCGGATTAACCAATATAATAATTTCAGTAGCAAGTCCTCGCCACAAACTTGACAATGAAAGCAACATGGCGGCCAGGATGGGAATGAGGATGAGGATGAGGTAGCAGCAGCAGCACCCGCCCAAGTCAAGTGTCAAAACAAATATGTTTGCCGCCTGCGGTTGCCGGAGAAGCAGTTTTCAATTCGAGGCCAGCTCCCGGCTGCATGATTGTGCATTTAGTAGACGCCAGCAGGACCATCCACAAAAGGATCCCAAAGCGGCATAGAGATTGGAGAGCGGAGAGTGGAGCCAATAGGCTGGCTCGTATGCACAGGCACATGGCAAACACTTGAAGCTGTACAAAAGGATGCGATGGAGGCGGCAGGATGCGCGCCAAATCCTTCGGCAGCAACATCATCATCAACAGCACACAGTGGAACTGGCAACAATTTGATGCACAGGGAATAAATATTAGTTGGGTTTTACATTTATATTTTAAAAAATTTTTCATTTACTTTAAAGTTTAGTTTAAAGACAACATAATTATTCTTTATGTTTGGAATTCAATTCCTTGAGAATCTGACTGACACATGAAGTGTTTTTGGATGCATTTTCTGTGCAATGTATTGCATTTTTCGCTGTGTTTCTCCACCACAATCCCCAGAATTTACTACCCTCTCTAGAGAGAGCTTCTTCCTCTTCCTGTCCTGGCAAATTCCTCCGTCTCCCCACCAATCCATTGCATTTCAGAATTCGCGTAATTGGCATTTTTAAGCAAAATTCACGCTTCAACACTTTTTCAAGTGTGAGACTGCCACTGCCGGGGAGTCCCGAGTCCTGCCAAAGGAGTGTGGCAACTGTGTGTGCATCCTTAGGACGAGTGCGAAGTTACACACGCGGAAACCTGCACTCGATATTTCTAATTAGTGAGTTTTAAGCTCTTTGCCAGCGATTTGCGACATTTATTAATTAATTTCTGGCAGCAGCGAGAAAAGCATTATTAGACTGTGATTAGCCGGCTTTATTCTGGGCCATTAAAATAGGCAGCCAGCGTTAATTGAGCGGAATAAGCCGATAAAAAGCTTTGGTTTACAAATATAGATATTAAATGACTCACACGCATTAAAGTTTAGCCTTTAGGTTTAACCCGCTGGCCCTAATAAATTTGTAAACGAATTGCAGCCGCCAAGGTCAGGGCCAACATCGAACAACCCGAACAGTCCGAGTAACGGACGCTCAGGCACGCACCAAAATAAGACATGGCCAGGTGTAGACCACAAAACAATATATATAAAATAAAATGAAAAAGAATTGGAGATGGAGATGGCTGCGATCCGCGCCAAGAATTGCGCATGCGCAACGTCGATCGAATGTCGTTGACTTGGCAGCCATCGATGGCTGAACTACGGGCGTGACCCGCATCGCTAATGCCGCTCGGAAAGTGTAAGTGGCTATAAAAGCAACGGGCGGATCTTCGTTGGACATCACAACCCAATTGGCCATCCACCAAGTGACAATCCAAAAACCAAAACTTATCAACATGTTCAAATTCGTAAGTACACAAAAGAATAGTATTTTAAAAAGTAAACATATATAATTTTTAAAGCAGAGTGTAAAAATTAAGCTAAATTTAATTTTAAAGAACTTTAGATATTTTTAAAATTGAATTAAATATCTCAATTAATTTTACAAATCTTCTAAATCTTCTTCTTCAAAAAAATCATTCTGCAAGATACAGTTTTATCAACAAACTTTTGAAAGCCGTTGAAAATGTACCCATAAAGTGGAAAGGAGTTTTTTTTAATTCTCAAAAATTTTTATAATCAATTTAAATATTTTAAAAGTGTTACTTTTTGACATCTCGAAATAAGAGTTTCTATAACTTAAGATCATTTTTCACAAGGTTCAAGTTTAATTTTAAATTTTAAAGAACTGTTCACAGAATCTTAACATCTTCCCTGAATTCAATAAATTACTTTCTACTTAAATTGTTAGTATTTATAAAATTTTAAACATTTAAAAAACTTAAATCATATTTATAAAAAAGTAAGAGTACGTGATCTGGAATAATCGCATTTATTTAACCCATAAATTAATTTATATTTTTACAGGCTGCTATCTTCTTCGCTGTTGTGGCTGTGGCTGCTGCCAAGCCCGGTATTGTGGCTCCTCTGGCCTACACCGCTCCGGCTGTGGTGGGTAGTGCCGCCTATGTGGCTCCCTATGCCTCCAGCTACACCGCCCACACCGTGGCCCATAGTGCCGCCTTCCCCGCTGCCTATACCGCTCCCATTGCCGCCGCTGCTTACACTGCTCCCATTGCTGCTCCTCTGGCCGCCGCTTATACCGCTCCCGTGACCCGCTTCGCAACGCCCTACGCTGCTCCCTTTGCCGCTCCTTATGCCGCCGCCTACACTTCTCCCCTGGCCTACAGCTCGCCTTACCTGGCCCGCCCGTACGTCGCCGCCGCTGCTGCCCCTCTGCTGCTGAAGAAGTAAATCAACGAATTGTGAACCCTAAGGAAATATTGCCCCATGAGCATGGCTCATGGCTTGGCTTTTATTTCTTTCTAACCCAAGACTTGTGATGAATTAAAATTTTTAAGAAACAATTTGCAGAGTTTTTTATTAAATTTAAGAATGAATGTTTATTTAGGGGATTTTTTAACGTAAGGAGAAAGTGTTTGGCACTCTAAAGATATGAAGTTTGAATTATTATAGGTTTAGAATTATTAAAGGTTTCAACCATTTCCTTTACTGTTTCATGACATAATATTCAAACCTCACAGACTGGAAAATCTCTAAAAATTTCGGTGACACCCCCGGAATGGGTTTTTATGGATTAGCATGCGAAGCATTGGCATTCGCATATTTAAATTGCTCCATTAGCGAGCTGCTGCTATTTTTTTTTTTCTGTTGTGCGACCATTTGCGCTAAGCGTTCAATTATTGCTACATGTCGAGGCTGCGGATTGGGGCTGCATATCAATGAGGATTGTGCGGTTGGGAAGCTCTTTCATCTATGATGAAATTGTTGCGGCTCAAGCCGCAGGCTTCAATGAGTTCGGATATCCTTGCAAACGCCCCCCGAAAACCTACCCAAAATTACCGCAACAACCGCAAGCCACCAAAATATGGGTTAACACGGAGCGCCATTACCCCGAATCCCTCCCAGCTCACAGTTTACAGCACAGAGCGCCCCAGCTCAAGGCAAACAAACATCAGAGATGACATACCGGCTCGGAGCAGTAAATTAAAATTGACACCTGATGCTGACACAATTTGAGTGCTCCGACTCGGTCGGGTTTACTTGACTTGGCTGCCAAGTCCCGGCGCTAATGAGGCCTGAAACCAGAATGCGTCAACAGTTAAGGAGGCTCGGCTCGCCTCCTCCCAATGATAATGATTATAACGATAATGATGATGATGATGATGGTGATTTTGATGACATTCGAATAAGGCGCTCCATTTACCCAAAACCGAACCGAGCCACCCCTTCGTGTACTTAATCATTATTAAATGGCATATGAAGAGCTCGGCTGAGCACTTTAGTGAAGAGATTTCGTGGGTGAGACTCAAGAGCAGCGTTTCAGTTAATGAATCCGGGTCAGGGGGATGCCGTGGCAAGTGATACGGAAAGCTGGCTCAAGATTGAAGCTATCAAGGAGAATTTTAGAATTTCATTTCCTCGCACTCATTTCGCTATAGAATATTTATAATAAGTATTTGTGGGTTGGACTTGAGGGGAAAGTGTGTCTTGATAAGTACAAGTGAAGGACTTTTCACAGAATAAATAATAAACAAGAGAAGAAAGTTGATTTTGGGAAACTGAAGTAGGTATACCCTTGCAGGGGTTGAATTTAAACTTAATCATAACTAGGCCAAAAAATTAATTTCAATTCGGAAAGCCACTCTGCATTAGTAATTACCAATTTAAAAAAAAAAATGGATACCCATTTTAAAAATGTTAAATAAAAATTAAAAAAAAATTTTATCAAATTTTGAAAATAATTGTGACATTTTTTTATATTTTTTATATGGCTAGAAAGACTTGCCTGTGAATGCTGATCAAGAATATATATGACTTATGGGGTCGGTAATGACTCCTTCACTGCATTGCAAGCTTCTGGCTAAAATCAAAATACCCTGCAAGAGTATATTGAAAGTCCTTTCATTTGGGTTAAGGTCCTTGTGCTTGAGTAACTACTTATTGTCAAGTGGCATTATAATATATATTTCTTAATGCTTTTTATTGCAGAAATGTTTATTTGCTTATAAATTGTTTGTAGTTTTTAAATTAAACATAAATATAACAAATATAAGACCCTATAATTTTAGATTTATGGTACCACAGAAAAAGTAATTATTATTTATTTAATTCAATTTAATTCCCTTTAAGCTACACAAATAGGATTATTTCTCAACCTGTGAATATATTTTACGCTATGTATATTTTACTCTGCAACTTTATGGAATTATCTCCAACTTAGCCATAATTAAGAAAAAAGGGTGCCCTAAGGGGTTTTTAAATGAAATAAATTAAAACCCCTTACCTTTATAATACCGAAATTAATTTCAGTTAGCAGCTCAGTTTTGGCCCAAAGTTAAAATAAAATTAAGTTAATAGTCTGGAATCTGTTAGCTTAAGGATAAGACTCAACTTTATATTGACCATGACCAATGTTTGAAACTAAAACTTATTCAATTATTGGTTTTTGGGGTGTCCCTTTGCCTTCTTCACCCCTCAAAAAATAAAAGAAATCCCCCCAAATGAGGGCAGAGAAAGCAAGGGCGAGCGAGAGAGAGGCCCGTCGACTGTTTGACTTTATTGTTGACTTTGTTAAATGCGGCTAAATGGGCGTAAATGACCAGCAACAAAAACAACATTGCAGCAACAGGCGGAAGTCCTGTGCGAGTGTGTGTATTTTTGGCTGCCTGTGTGTGTGTTTGGGGAGTGAGCAAACATAGAAGGGTTAAAAGTTTAAGCCGTGCGTGTTTCCGGGATTCCTGGGAACCGGGTTCTTGGTTCTGCTGGGAAAAACTTTCTGCATATGCTGGGATGCTAGAGCTGGAAGCTGGAAGCTGAAAGCCGTCCGCCGGCAGATTACCGCAAATTTTGCGCTTGAATAATCGCCGGTGAAAAGGGGTAACGGTAACTGCTTGCGTGCAAAGGGGACGGTGGGTGGCTTTGCGGGAGGTTGCGGAGATACCGGAAAGAGATGGCCATACAGCCAGCATCCACTTTCATTACAAAAACTGACAGCGCGTAAGAAACTTCTTGCGGTTGCTTTTGTACGGTAAACTCAGCGATATGTAAACAGAATGCACAGAGAAAAAAGTTTTAATATTTCCTTATAGCTTTTGAAACTAAATTAAAACTGAAGCGCTTTTTTAAATATATTAAAAACACGATTTTATATATCATTTGTGATCTAAAGGAATTATTCAATTGTTTTATTGCGTATTTTAATTATTACTCTTCAGTTTTGTTTATAAAATAATTAAATAATATCTCCAACTTTTGTATAGCAACTTTGTTTCACTGTACGATCGAAAAAGGAAGAGGGAGAAGTGAGACAGAGGAAGAAGCAACAACAAAGCGGAAATACCTCATTACAACAAAAAGTCGTTGGGATCTTCTTCTTCTTCATCGTTTGCTCTTTTTTTTAAGGTTCTTCTTCCACCTCCGTTGCGTTGGAATTATGCGGCATTGTCTAAAAATGAGTTTTCGTTGCTTGTTGCTATTTTTACGTTTCATCGAACAAAAGCAAAGTACCTTGCCGGAACAACAACAAGAACAACAACAGCAACGAGAACGAGAACAGTGAAAACACGAACAAAGAGCTGAAAGCTGGCAAACATAAAGCATTAAGCAAGCTTCGGCTGGAAAGGAGCTCAACGGGTGCAGGGGGAGGTAGAGAAAGCGAGGAGCAGGAGCAGCAGCGAAAAGAAGAGGACGGACAGACAGGCGAAGAGAAGACAAGCCGCAAAACACTCAGCTAAGGTAGCAGCCCAACGAACCATCACTACTGCATCACTGCACCTCACTCTCCTGCTTTCCCTCACTCATTCCATGGCACTCTCCCAAGCTCAGCTCCATCCTTCTCCCACCCCCATGCACAGAGCTTTGCAGAGAGCATAATACGCACGCATTCGTGACGTGTAATGCAACGGCAGCTGTCAGGCGACAAAAGGTGGCGAAAGCGAAATCAGCCTTCGGTTAAAAATAAGTTTAAATATATTCAACATTAAAACTTATAAATTAATATATGCTGCTTAATTTCGAGGAAGTTAAACTTTTTAATTTATTACAAATAATCTTTCAATTTAAGAGATTATATTTTAAATAAGCTGTAGCAATTTTATACAATTGATATATCATTGATATAATATTTTCTATTATAATAATAATACAATAAAAGTATTTGTTTTCAACTACAATATTGACTTTAAAATATTTTATTAATGTTTAATCCTCAAAAGATTTTAGTCGCCTGTGCAAGGTTTTTTCCTGCTGGCCAAAGAAATGCAGCCGCCTTTGTAGTTATGTGCATGATGAAGAAGCGAGCTTCCTCCGGCCCTTAACCCCCGAATGCCATTCGCCGTGCCATTTCTTGCCCCTCAGTGCCTCAGTGCCTCCGTGCCTCAGAAATGCCGGGCTGCTGGCAGTCGTCGCATTAAGTGAAGCACGCGGCATGTTGGATCAAAATGAAGTGCTGACAACGCAATGCTCGCAATGTCCTGGCAGCCGCCGAATGTCAGGACAAGTGGGGTGGAGCAGGGGCGGGAAAAGAAGCAGGATCCCCAGCAGATGAGGTGTACCAGGTAAGCATCTTATGGCAGACCGCAGTCCTAAACAAAAGGATGCGATAGTAGAGTGAGGCTGTGAGTGGTATGTGGCAGGTCCTGCTTCCCGATGGCTGCTGCCACTTCAATGGCCCTCCGTCTCCATATCCTTTATCCCTCTTTCGGCTCCAACGGGCTGTTTAATTTACGCGCTGCTATTATTTTAATCTTTTGCGCTACACACAGCGTGAAATGACTTTCACCTGGCCCCGAGCACCGAGCTCTCCCGCTGGAAAGCTATAGCTTCGTTGAGGCTTCAGCTTCTGGTCGGGGGTGGCCATCGCCCAGAGGCGTCTTCTGGGTCCAAAGCATTTAGCACCGTAAACAGGCACATCTACACACACAGCAATGGCCGGACTAATAGCAGTCATAAATCTTGAAATTAATTTAATTTATCGGTGCGTATACTTAATATTAACTGGAAACTAAGCAATGCAGGCCTTGGCCATATATCAGGTTAGATTAGCATTTGTTTATTTGTCAATAAAAATAATTATCTTTATTAATAGAGAATTATTTATATTAGTGAGATAATAATAGTAAAATCAATTGTGGATTTATGTTTTAATTGGGAATATTTTTCAATATAAATAAATGTGGCTAATGGTATAAAAAGCTTTTAATTCAATTTTAATTGACACAATTGTTATAAGAAATTTAAATTATCTAAAAATATCTTATATTTTACTGACTTTAAAGATAAATAACGTTTATAAACCACAAGTTCTAAGCTGAATTTTCAACACGTAAAACATAGCCTACTTTTTGGAGAAACGTACTTCCCTCTTAGCAAAAAAATTGATACAGAACGCAGATCAACAAAATTATATTATAAAATAGGATATATTGTATATATAAATATATTTTTAAAAAATTAAGAAATTACCTGCACTGTGCAAAGACATACCTTAGCCTCGTACACCTCTAACATTTCGTCCGGATGAGAGGGGTCTGAGACAACTGGGGGAGTGGCAGCGGGACAGAAGGACGAGGAACTGCCGGAAGCCACTGTCAGTTGGGTTGGCCTCAAGGTGCTGCAGGATGTGTTGTCGCTACCCATCCTTGGCATTTACCATTGCTTTTTATTGTTTTATGTGGCTGTCTTTTCCGGGAGTTTTCCCCGCTACCTCCCCATCCACCCAACACCTGCTTGCCACTTCAAGGTGCGAAATGTACGAGGTGCGCTGTTCCGTACATCATCGCTTGCTTTGTGCTCTCAGCACTGAAATCTTTTACAATCAACATGAAGGAGGAGCAAAGCAATTTTGTAGCCAAAAAAAAAAAAAGAAAAGACAGGCAGCTGAACGGAAGCGAAGCGAGGAGGAAAAGCGAAGCGAACATAATGCCTCAAATCATTTTCATTTCTTGCATGCGCCTGTCTGCACTGAGCTGACTCAAGATGAGGTCCTGGCTCCTCGGATCCTCCACGCGAACGACTGCCTCATTTACGCGTCTTCCACTCCCCTCTCCGGCTTTCTTGGCCGTTTGTGGGCGTTTTTACGGCTACGGTACTCAAAGCGCTTAAGCTGGTAGGAAGCACTTCGCACTGTGCCAACGCCAGCAGCCACCCTATCTAGTAGCTCTCTCGACATTACAATATTTTAAAAGATTTACTGACCATGTATTTTCAGCTCAGCCAGCAAAGTGCAAAAAGCTGTAAAATATTGCGTATACGCCAAAGTGCCACCTGTGAAGCGCTGCACAAAGTCAAATCTAACAAAGCATAGCTAAGCGTTTTGCCAAGACTTAAATGGGGTAAAACTAAAGGAGTTGAAATTAAAGATTTACCCTCCACAGAAGGTAAGCTACTACATTTGGGGCTTTTCCTTCTAAGGGAAAAGGCAAGGACTAAGTAAAGGAAGACAGAAATATTAAAAAAGAGTTTCTCTTCTGTGTATAAATATAAATATATATATTTCTATGTAGCAGTTTATATTTAAGATATCTTTCTTTATATAACTTTTTAACTTATTATATTATATTATTCTTAATTATTTAATGGAAGCAGCCTTACCATCACTGCCAACTCTAAACATTTATTACTTAATAAACAGAGAATATTTTAAGTTTTTGGTTGTCGCAGCTAGCAGCCAAAGCTGCGTAAGTGCAAAAGTAAATAGAATTTTTAAGTAAATTGGGGCTGGCAACTTATTTGTCGGCAAGAACTAAGACCCAGGAGCGGTGCCAACACTTTTGTTCCAAACTTGGCCGACATAACTCACCCAAGCAGGCGTCCGAAGGGTGCATGTGCATCCTCGCCAGCGTCGGGTGCCAATGCCAGATCCAGGAGCCACCACAGCACACACCACCAGCCGTGCAACAAATGGTGCACATTACAAGGGGCCCAAAGCTACTTTGCCAGCACCCAAGGAGCTGCCACGTAGAGCGACTCACATATTTTATTATCTGCACAAGGAAAGGCGAAAAGAAGGGTGAATTTCCACAGGACGCCCCAGAACCAAGGACTCCAGACCGTGTGCAACAAGGCGCAGAACTTAAGCGGCGAAGACAAATTTTTATTGCCACAAGCCCAAGTCGATTTCGATTATTGACTGCAGGCCAAACTGTTGCACAAGGAGACAAGGATCCCCATGCTGACTCCCAGTTCCACTTCCATTCCTGAACCTATCCTTTCCGGCTGCCAGCCTGTGTCTGTGGCTGCTGTCGCCGTCGCTCATTTGAGTCACATTTTATTATTTTCGTGCATTTATCGTATGCTCGGTGGCATTTTATTTTATTAGCGTGACATTTCAATTGATAGACCCTCGTGGCCCTGCTTAACCGGCTCCCTTCGATTCTTTGGCCCAAAATGTGCGCATGGGAGCAGCAATATTTGAGCGCTTGAATCGGTTGTTAGAAGCGTGATTTAATTTTGAGCTGCTAAGGTTGTTTATTTAGGGAGTTTTATTAAGCGAAATGGGTAAATATTTGCTGTTAAGTGTTGTTTTAATATTTAAATATATATTAAACAAATTTGTAGGCTATTTATTTCCGGCAAATCTAAGTTCAAATATATTTTTTCCAAGAATTGGAAATTGGGATTTAATAATCTGTATAATATACTATATTAATTTTATAAAAAAATTATAATCCTTATAATTAATAATATACAATATTTATGTAAAAATGCATTTTAAAGATCTTGTTAAGGTGACCCCACTAACCGATAACTGTCGCTATCGATTTATCATTTCGTAAAACTTTTCAACACTTTTCTTGAAAAAGGTATTCGTAGGTAGCTTTCGTTTTTTATGTCAGTGCTTGATTTTTGTAGGCTTTCGGGTCCGTTCCTTACATTTTTCATTTACGAATATACTTTCCACGCGGTAGTACACAATTAGAAAAGTTCAGAGTTTTCTAGTAAAATATAAAACCGGAAAAATAACCATTTTGACCAAAACAAAAACAAGAAAAAACAATATGGTATACACCGGCTATGAGCACTACATGCGCCAGCAGGCAGACGAAACTGGTAAAATTACAGTTTTTAATTAACTGGAAGATTTCCCCAATCGCTGTGTTTTTTCCAAACAGAATGGATGCCTTATGGCGAGTCCAACAACTGGGAGCAAAGTATGGCTGTTTATGGCGGCGAGGGTATAATGGCCGACGAGGAGGAGCAACTGGTTCCTTCTCTTAACACGCAGTTGAGCCTCATCGACTACGAGTTGAGCACGAAGCACTTGCTTCAGCACACCTGGACCGTGTGGCACTGGGAGAACGATCGTTCCAAGGCCTGGAGCGACATGCTCAGCGATGTGACTAGCTTCAATACCGTTGAGGATTTCTTTAGGTCTGCCTGGATATAAACGTCTTCTGAAAGTTACTATATGTTATCGTTTTCCTTCCCAGTGTGTATTACTTCATTAAGCCGCCCTCGGACCTCAAGATATTCAATGACTATATGGTCTTCAAGCAGGGTGTACGGTAAGCCAGCTTTACTTTTTAGTTACTCTATAATTCTGAGATTTATGTCCTAGTCCCATGTGGGAGGATGACTACAATAAGGAGGGCGGCCGTTGGATTATGCTCTTGGACAAGGCCTCTAAGGCGTTTAGTGATAAATTGTGGCACGATTTGGTGAGCAGATTTCAATGTATATATTAGTAACAATTATTTAATGGCCTCCTCCATTAGCTGTTGTGCATTATTGGCGAATGCTTCGAGTATTCGGATCAGATCTGTGGCGTGGTAATCAATGTTCGCAACAAGGCCAACAAGTTGTGTGAGTACAAACTATCGATTCCTCATTCTTTACCATTGTTGATGTTAAAAATCTCCCAATTAAAGCCCTCTGGACAAGGAATGCACGCAATGCCCAGGCTATCATGACTATTGGTAATCAGTTGAAGCAGTTCCTCCAACTGGGCGCAATGGAGATCCAGTATCAGGGCCACAAGGATGCCATGGTCCAGCACGGTCCCAATGTCAGTGCCTTGTACAGAATCTAAGATATATGATGATATCTATATGATCTCCCGCGCTTGCCATCGTAAATGCCCAGTTCTTCGATAGAAATGTGCATCTACGATCCACGCTGGAGCGACTCACATCCTTATACTATATATAAACACACACATTTTATCCACGCACAGATAGTGGTTTTAACATGAATAAAGCATTGCATACAAGAATACAAAAGTATATAGTCGGTGGCCACGTATTTTGCGGTGCCCTGGGGCGGCTAGTGGAGTCGCCTCACGTACTCCCTTCACCACGATTATCCTTGGCGTCATAATTTTGGGGGACACCCCAACGTACATACATAGCTGCCATGTCGCGGCGGCAAGTGCTTATGTCGTCCCCTTCTCGGGCTCAGGGCTTTTGTTTGCGCTGCTGCTGCGCATAGCAAATTGTGACCAATTTATGGAAATATGCTAAAGACGACAAGTGCTGGACGTTTTAGATATATTTCTGCAGCATTTGGCTTTTTTTATGGTGAGAAAAATGGAGATAATTTTAGTTTGTAGTTTATAAATGGGTTAAATAATGGATTCTATTTAAAATTTTAAAGTGATTTTAATACAAAAATGTACAGACGAGTTAAAAATATATTTTTAATGCGCATAAACATTAATACAAAAAATATATATATAAAGATGATATTAATATTTTTAATTTATTTATTCCCAAGGCTCCTAGTTATCTTAAAACTTCAGTATCTTATCCCAAGTATTCCTCCTATTTTCCATGTAGACCTCATCCTGTTTATCGCCAGCACTGTCGCACACATGAGGACTCGTATGATTTGATTGCTGTAATTTGTAAGGATTTTGCTTTTATTGTTTTATTGAATTATGAAGTGGCAGCCACCAAATGACTGAAACGTGATACACTCCACACACACCGGGGGGGTTATGGCAGTGCCAATGGTAGCGCATATCCCTGACAGACCCTCCGGGCGATGACACTATCCATCGAAGGCTCCTGCTCCTGGGAAGGAGGATTCCTTGGCGCAAATGAATGCGCATGCAGTTATTCTCGGTTCGTAACGTGAATTGATATGCCAACACGTACGCGGATTTGGGAGAGCGACGACGGAGACCCAGGTAACATGGGTTATGGCAAATAGTTCGCCTGGAGTTTAGCACTTAAAGAGCAATTTAATAACCGCCGTAAAAGGTCTTTTACGTTTGTAGAAAATAACAAAAGCCAGCAAAGGACTATTCGTCCTTTTTCTTTCTTTTTAGCAAAGGGAAAAGGCAAATAGGGATAACTGGACACAAACACAGGAAGCAGCTGGCAAAAGGGGCAGACCAACTAATGCTGTAGTTGTTACCCTATATTAAATGAAATGCAAGCTTAATTGAAAAACGCTGACTTGGCTATATTTCCAGTGTGCCTTGGCTTTGTGCTCGTTCTCCTGTTGCCTACGGAGCGAGCGTAGCCTGTTGCAATTTTAATTAAACAAAAAGCGTTAAATGTTTGACCACCACCACTGGGTCCTGCTCTCTGTTTGCCCTCCATCGGAGGAGTCCTCCTCCCAAATGTCTTTGGCACGTAAATTTTCTTTGCCAACAAGCACGAAATTGTTTGTCTCTCTCCTCCCTGGTGTCCTGTGTCCGGGAGTCCAGATGGGGTCTCCCAGTGTCCCTTTTGGCGCTGCAAAACAAATTAATTGTCTGTTTTTGCACATAAACTTTTGTCGGTCGGTCTCCTGTTCCAGTTACCGTTTTATTTGGAGCTTCTCCAGGCTCCAGTCGGAGGTCCTGTGGCCGCGTCTTGCCAATTTTCAGCGCTCTGTTTGCTGCTCCTTCGAAAAGTGGGCGGTCCTTTGTCCCCACTCAAATTTCACTTGGCCGTCGCTTAGCTCATTTGCTGCACATCAATTTTTTCTGGGGGTTAGGGGGGAATCCGGGGTCCGTTTCCGTTTTTGTCATAATTCAAATGTAATTTTCCACCGCCACCCAAGGCAGCCCACGCACTTTTCAGCATTCCCTCGTCGCTCATAATTATTTTTTGATTAAAGATGCCATCCCCCCAACCGCCTTTCATTTTCCCTCCTGTCCGGCAGACATCTTGACGGTTTTTGGGTGGCTTTTCCTTTGTGCAACTATGGAAAACTCTGACAAGAGAGCTCTTCACTTGAAATTTGAATTTAATTTAAGTTGGAATATATTTTTGTAGGAAAATTAAGTGATTGATAAGGCGGCATCTTCAACCTTCCAGAAATAAACTCATTTCTCACAACCATTTTAGCCAATTTCAATCTTCCATCCGAACTCAAAGTTGTACGACTCCCCAGATGAAGTTTCCCCCAGGAAGTGGCAGCTTCAGTGATTTCAGTTTATTTATTGGCATTCGATACACAGAAAGTTGAACTGCAAAAGGACTGCAGAGCTGGCAATGCAATTAAAATAACGAAAAGTGGAAAACGCAATAAACACTTTTCGATTGCGCAGGGCAACGAATTAATAAGATTAACCGAGAGCAAATCTGTTTTCCACTTGCCGGGGCATATGACAAATTTTATCCAGCTGCTTTCTGTCTCTCTTTTCATTCCAATTAAAGGATATACTTTTGATTTGAGGCAGATTAAATTGAAACAATAATCCAGAGGGTTGCCGATTTGCATTTTAAAATAATGACTACATAAAAAACTAGTTAAAAGTTGACAACAATGAAATGTCAAAAGCGCTCGGCAAAACTTTATGCTGCTCTGGAAACTTTTTGTGTCTTTTAATGCGACTCCTCCCCCGGCGGAGGTGGGTTTGGGGGGAGTCCAACTACCTTTTTGCCAAACCATTGCGCCAGCCCACCCAACTTCCCTTCTCTCGTCGTCGTAGTCTTTTACCCCTTTTGTTTTGCCCGAACAATAACAGCAAATTTTTCTAAAATTTCATGTCGCCCTCGCCGCCTCCTGCCACGCCCACAACACCGAGCTAAGCCCAAGCCCCAGCCCAAGCCCAAGCCCAAGCTATTTGCAATTTAACTTTTTCCCCCAGCAGGAAGGAGCGGCAAGGAGCAAGTCAAAACAGGGACACGTAGCCCCAACTCGGCTTTAGTTTTTAGTTGGCTTTTATTAACTTTTGTCTCTGTGCTCCGCTCCGGTGTGTGTGTGTAGTGTGTATATGTTTTGTTTTCTTGTTTGTATCCCTGTGTTTTTAGCCTTGCTCAGACATTTCCACTTATTTTTTGCAGAATTAAAGTTGCGCAATTACTGAGATTTGACACTAAGACGATGGCTGTGAGTAGGGGATTCCCCTTACCTTAAACTGCTTGAGCAATTTGAAGTTTCCCTCGATTTTCGGAGGAAGCCCTTGAGGTGCACCCAGCTCATTGCTTCTGGTCAATTGAACTTGGCTGGCTTATGGGAATAGCAACTCTAAAAGCTCTTTCGAAGATTGGGTGTAGAGGCGCCGCAGTCCATTTCCAGGGTGTCATTCCCCGACTCGGCATCCACCTTCTTGATCCACTTGGTGCAGCTCGGCACGGCGGGGATGTACAGGTGCGAGAAGAAGGAGAAAATGAAGTCGCTACAGATCTGATTGCTGCGCCCTGCATCGTCCAGAATGTTGAAGATTCCCCGGGCACGGATTTGCTGCTTCTGGATGGACAGCAAGTTGTCGCCTGCGGTGTACTCTGAACCCATCAGGTACACATCACGAATAACCTGATCGTGGAGGATCTAAAGTGGGTAAATAAACATTAAGAATTACTTGAATCTGAAGTGTTCTTCCTCACCATTATAGTAACGTCGGCTACACATGTCCGCTGGTACTCCTCGCCGAGCGACTCAGTGGCCATGAAAAAGCTCAATTTCAACCAGTAGGGCTGGGCATAGAGCTGGCAATCCTGGATTTTCATAAGGCGAAACAGCATGATTTGTGAGCTTATGGATCGCAGACAGACGGCTGGCTCGGCAGTCTTCCACTTGGGTACCAGAACCGCCCAGTCCGTCGGCGAGCCTTCTTCACCGACCATTCCGTAGGCCAGCCATTGGCCCACAGCGGGGGCATTGTAATAAGAGGGCAAAGGCATATTCACGGACTCAAAAACTATAGCCAGGACAAATTCAAAGCTGATGCAGCGCTCATCGTTGCTGTCACGCTCGGTGGCCACCAGTTTGTGGATGAAGGGCACGCCGTCACTGCAGTGCACAATGTAGCTGAGATCGTAGATCACCCCACAGGCAGTGACGCTGCGCATCTCTTCCACGACATCAGTGAGATCATGCTGCAGCATCAGGTTCATGCGCTTGTTGCTCAAGGCATTCCCAAAGAAGAACGGATGACCCGTGCAGAACCCAGTCACATGTACAGTGCGGTGCTCCTTGTTGAAACTGCACATAACCGGAACCGGAATCCGGATGGGTAGGAAGACTTCGAAGTTAAGCGGCATGTCCAGGACGAGATTGTTTATGTAGACGGCTGGTTTTGGAAGGAGTTGATGAAGCAGTGGAGCTCGGAGGATCTCGGTTAACAATGTTACCCACCTGTTGTGTGGAGTTTGTCCAAACAGTTCTGGAAAATAGAGTTTTTCAGCATCAGCTGATGCTGGATTGAGTCAGAGAGAAAGCGTGCAAGGATGATAAAGTACTTGTGCGTTTTGTTGGTCACAATAAGCTCCTGCGCAAGGTCCTTCATAAACGTCTCAAAGTTTACCATGGACATGGTAACAAATTAATCACAAAAAAACGAAATAAAAAAATCTGGTTAGGAAAAAAATTGCACTGCAGCTGCCAGTAGCTTTTCAGGAAAAAGTATTGGGTAACGTTGAATAGGAGACGTTTACCGCGTGGAAGAACTGATTTTATCGATGACGATGACTCGAAAAGCTTCTATCGATATATTAAAATCACGTGACATGTGGGATAACTGCTCTTTTAGGAATAATTTGAATATTTTAATTTTTAATTAATTAATTTTAATTAATTATTATGCTAGTGGGGGAGCATAACGTTGACACAGCTACTCGTATCGATTAAAACATACTTTAATATTACATTTCAATAAAAATATGTTATGTAATTAAAATTATATGAAATTTATGCTATATTAATTTATGTAATTAAACTTATATGAAATTTCTGATGTTTTGACAAATT
>JAEIII010019570.1:0-26343 GCA_018905755.1 Drosophila ohnishii | reverse complement strand
AATCTATGCTTACCATACATTTTTATTAATTAAAAATATTACAATTTTAAATGTAATAATGTAGCCAATAAATCCAAACCATAAACTTGGGATTTATTAAGTAAATTTGTAATAAGAGATTATTAAGTAATCATTCCCAACATTGAATTTATAAAGATTTGATTTTGAAAATCTCAAAGCTCTCCTATCAGCAATTTATAAGCCAGCGACCTAAATCTGTATAAAGGTCACGCAGAAATCATGGTGAAATGGGGAAATCCAAGCCGCCCTGAGATTAGCTTTGGCCTTGCCCAACTTCCGTTTCAAGGAGGCGAAGGCGACGTAATAAGTATTTCTCAACGTTACTGTACTCTGCCAAGGAAACGTAACGGTCGTGTAAGTCTCACCCTTACGGGGTGGTTTTTACATCATGTTCGGCGTTTATAAGGGAAACGGCGCCTTTATCCCATTGTACACACAATTGAAGCCGGAAGAAAATCTTGCTGTTACAGAGTTCAAAAGGTCACCGCGAATTTATGTATGTAGGTATATAAAGCGAAGAAGCGTTCCTTTTATGAAGAAATTAATTTATGGATCTGTGCCAATCCAAGGGAAGTGAAGACAAAGGGAACTCATTGTTTTCTGACTATTTCTGGGTTACTGAAATATAATATATATTACTGAACAAAAGGGATAAATTCAAGGAATATTAAATATATAAAAATTAATCTAAGCAGCCCAGGTATCTGAAGAATATATAAGATAGAAGTTCTGTGAAGTTCATTTCCATAGCATGTTGCTAACATGCTACTGAAATTCAATGTATATTTTTAAATAAAAAAGGATAAATTCCTGGAATATTAAATATAACAAAAAATAATCTATACAGCCAGGTATCTGAAAAGATAAAAAGAATAGACTTCTCGACAATTTAAATGTTTGATTTTCATTTCCTGAGCACGCAGCAAACAATTTTCTTATTACTGCAACCGCAGAGAAAAGTTCCAGATTTTCCGTCAGGCATGTTGAACACATGTGTTGCCTAGTTCAAAAGCTTCTTGCCGGGATTTGTTCATGGAATCATCATCATCATCAGCAGCAGTGGCAAAATTCTGTATGTACCCAAGTCCGAGTGTATATTTTTAGGTAGCAGCTCCTATGTCCCCGATTAAAGCTGACCTTTATGTTTCAAAAACAGACTCAAAACCGAACCATATTGTTCATCTACTTTCAAACATAATCAGTTCAAGACGTCGCCCTAGTTCTATGTCTGTATTTATACATATATATAATGTATATATATAGTATATAGTACACTTAATTGCTCAACGACGACACATTTGGCTTATCGTCAGGCCTGACTTGGCCCCAGGCCGCTTATCAGGATCGCTCGCTTCCGTTTTGGGGCACCAAGAAGATTTGCTTAATCGCCGCCACATTTGTGAATAAAAAATGCCCCGCAAATGTATCTTGTGGGTTCCAGGAATATCCGAGTTGGATGCTGCTGCCAGTGCATTCCGCAGCGGATTGTATACATATATACTGTGCGCTGCAGTTTAATTATACCGACAAATCTAGAAAACAATGACGTGATGCAGCGTCCAAGATGCAATGTTTATGTTGGAGGAGGAGGGAGCAATGAATGGCAGGGAGTGTGGGTCCCCCATCCCCATAAAAACAATTTAGTGGAATTTACGGAACAGCAAAAACGCGATGATGATGACACTATTTCCAGACATAGTTGACCTTGCAAAAAAGGCACTGATTTTGTTTGGGACTCACTGGAATTAACTATAACTGAAGAGTTTTTGCAAATTGATTGACCATTTTAGGCAAACATTTAGTTCAATTAATTCCAAAATCGATTCAATATCGAAGACCAATGAACTTGAAGGGAAGTTGAGAACATAGCTGAGCTTGCAGTAATTTGAGAGGAAACACTTGCTTACGAAACTCACGTTCACTTATCAAAAGACCCACTTTAACACTTAATCCTTTGTTTCACTTGTATTATATACTCACTGTTTTTTTTTTAGATTTGTATTTCCTTGTCAAATGTCTAAGCGCGTTGGCGGATGGCGACCGACTGGTTGCCTCTGGAAAAGCTTCCGAATGATTACGGATCGCTAAACTGGAGCGATCCCCCAATCTGCCTCCAACATGTTGCCTTTCCAACATGTTCGCTCGAAATGAAAATACAGAATGTCTTGATTTAGATAGTTTTTCTTTTATTTAAAAAAAATTAATAGTAATACAGTTAGGTCCATTACTTACCCTTGGAGCTTGGCCAACAGTCGGTATCGTCTCTCCAGCGGAGGTCTCAGGTTTTGTTTGGGGGTTTTCATTTGGAAAAGAAATATTAATATTGAAATATTGACTGCATAAAAAACAGGTGTTGTAGGGCATGCTACATAAAAAGCAGGTACTTAAGCGCACTTATCGAAACTATTTAGTGTATGTGTATATCCTAGGGGAGGCATCCCTCCCTCATCACTAACTTACCTTAATAAAGCTTGGCTCAACGAAAGCTGGTTTCCTTACGAGTATAGTAGAGTTATGTTTAAAATTAAGTTGAAAGTGTATGACTTGCGTTTGTTCCTAGGAAGTACCATAAAGTTAACTTGATCTTGAGGTAAATAGTTTAGTTTTATCGCTACTTAGACTGCCCGCAGAGATAGAGAGAGACTTACAATTCGGCGCCTCAAACAAATACATAGTGTTGCATTTTTTATTTATTTATTTAAAATAAATACGGATTTTCATATATATATATATAGTTCGATTAGCATATATAGAGTGTGTGGTTAGTGTGTTGTATAGAGGAGCTCTCGATGGAGCCATTGGTGGACTGATCCTCTCCTTATCACCCCTGTTTTATCGTATTATCATTATTATACATAAATTAATTCATTTAATTTATAATTTCAATTCAAAGCCTTTGGCGTGCGCTACGGAACGTAAGCTTAAGAGAGAGAACGAGTCGTACATCTAGGTAAAGAGAGTAGATTTAGACTTAACTTAGAGGTGTGTGTGTGTGTGTGAATACATATCAGCAAGCTTAATATTAGGTATTTCATTTGTTTGTGGAAAATCAAAAGGTTCAACATAAACATTTTTTTCAGTGTCTGCTGCTTTGGAAACCGTTACAGAGTCGTCGAGTTTATAGATTAAATATTCGTCGTTTCTTATGAAAATTGACAATAGTTTTTGATATCAACTCTTGTGTACATTGATAGGTAAGGCCACGCATACGTGTGACGCCCGCCAGCTCAGTGTTGGATTTGATTTAAGATCTGATTTTCATTTCTTATTTATCTTTCTTTTCTTTTTTTTTTGTGGACGTATCTCTTGTTGAAAATGGTTTAGATAATATACTGTATATCTATGACTAAGCTATAATTTCTGGTTTTGTTTTTGGCCAATAAGCTCAGGCTTAATCTTTGTAATTTTCATTCTAATTGTTAATTGATTTATTGCTTCAATTGCCTTTTCCTCAATTCGATTTGCAGACAGAGAGATAGATAACGATAGAGAGCTTTGTGTTATATCCGCAGGGTTTACATACAAAGTAAAATAATCTGGACAAGAGGATGGCAAGGCTCCTTCCTATACGTTCGGTGTAGAAAATATGTGCTTGTGGCTTAGCTTAGATCGATCGTAGGATTTATCAATGGCATAGCTTAAGTGTACAGTAAAAACCGTAGTACTTGTCTTATGATAGAGAGATAGGAGATAGATAGAGAGAGACAATTCGTCAAGTGTCCTGTTAGTAACTAAGCGAGTCTGGCCTAGCTTATCAAAGAGCCTATTTAACAGTATCTTGATCATGATCTTTTTGAGAGCATCTAAATCAAAGAGAACATTACACATTAGTAAATAAATTAACGAGTCTTCAGACGTACTGCCTCATCTGTGGGCAAGCTGGGAAAAAATTGATTTTAACATCGATAATAATTCATTATATTTTTCTTTTTTATTTACTTTTTTGTATATAAAAAAATGATAGCAATATAAATAAGATGTGTGTTTTTTGATTTAATTACTTTTCTGAAATATCGAAATATACCAATGCATGGATAATCAATTTTTTTCCAGCCTGTGGGCGTGTCTGAATAGTGGCAAGACGTATTCGGTTATTTCTTATAAGGGATGTTAGTGTATGGGTATTTGGGTAAAGTCTGATACATACATAAATAAATATTTTTAATTTGCAAAATATGCTCGATAACTCGATATTCTGTTTCTTATTTTTTTTGTAAAACTGTGCCAAATAATTATAGTTTAAGTTGTTTTTCTTGGAAATAAAAGGTAATTCAAATTTACCATTCATGTAATTTTTTTTTTTAAATAATCGTTAAACAAAAAATATGTTATCAAGCAAAATACATATGTATCGTACTTTTCCTCGATATACATCCCTGTTTCTTATGATTAGGCCACATTTATAAATGACTAATGGCGGGGACGGTTGGGGTTTGCACATGTTGCACCTTCATCATTCACTCACCCTTTCTAGCGGCGGTACTTGCTGTTGGCACTCCCTCCGGTGGCCACCGAACCGTTGGACACGCCCACGGCCTTGGTACTACTTGGTGATGCCACGGTTCCATTGGGCGGCGGTGCGGTGGCATTATACGGCGGATAGGCAGGTGCCGGCTGCTGCTGCTGAGGATGTTCTGTGGAGTAAATGAGAGATTTACTGACAGGTTTATCGCAGAGAGCCCTCAACATACGGTAGGGATTGGGAGGCGCCACTGCGTACGGATTCATGCGGTTCGCGTGCATGTTGTTGTGCTTGGTCGGGCCACCTCCGTAGGTCTGCTGATAGCCGCTGCCAAAGTTCGGCGGTGGAGGCTGCTGTTGCTGCGGTGGTGGCTGCTGGTGGGGCGGCGGACCCTGCGGTGGTGGAGCTCCCTGACCCGGAGTCGGTGCATTGGGCGGCATATTCCAGTTTCCAGGAGCCGGAGGCGGAGGACCGCCATGACGATGATCCATTGGAGGCGGCACCACACCGGCCGGTGGCACTTGTTGCACCGGCGGCGGACAGCCCCATTGGCTGGGATGCCACTGCTGGGCACCTGGTGGCGGCGGCGGTGGAGCGTTCCAGCCATTTTGGGCCGGCGGATAGGGTCCCCATGCGGCCATCTGGGGTGGGGGCGGTTGCTGGTAATAGGACTGCATGGGCGGTGGAGGCGGACCCCAGTAATTGTAGTTGGGCGGCGGGGCGTTCATGGGCGGGGGTGGTGGCTGCTGTTGCTGGTAGGGGGGCATGGCCTGCGGCGGGGGCCCGGGTGGACGGTAGCCAGGTGGGGCAGGCATATTGCCATTATGCTGTGGCTGTGGCGGCGGTGCCTGTTGGTGCTGCTGCTGATGTTGCTGTTGCTGTTGATTGGGCGGCGGCGGCTTGTTGCCGTTGGTCAAGGCTCCCTGCTGTTGCTTGTCCTTCTTCTCCAGATTGTAGATGGACTTCTTCACGTCCACGTGCACGTACTTAATGGAATGTTGTTTCTGGACTGCAAGGAAAGTACACAAGATTAGGGTAATTAGCTTATGGAGATTTTGCAATAAACGGAGAACAACTGATAATGAAATCACTATCTCTTTCGTGCATTCCTCGTGAAAGTGAACTTGGTTTTATTTACTTACGTATGGCCTTGTCCACGGCATCGTAGTCGTCAAACTCGATGAAGGCGAAGCCACGCCGCTTGCCGGTGGTTTTGTCGGTCAGCAGCTTGACGGAGACCACACGGCCGAACTGAACGAAATACTCCCGCAGGCAATCCTCGTCATGGTTGTCCTTTAGACCGCCCACAAACAGTTTCTTTACGGATATATTTGTCTCCCGCGACTCGCGTTCTGGGCGGGGCAAAGCGCGCTTGGCCTCTACAGTTCTGAAGAGGAATAATATGATTCCAAACCTTTGATGCAAATATTCTCGCTTCTACTCACTTGCCATCGATGACATGCGGGCGATTCTCCTGGGCCTTGTCCACACAGATGGACTTTGTATATGTGATGAAGCCGAAGCCACGCGAACGCTTGGTGGCCGCATCGCGCATCACCACCACGTCTACCACTTTACCCCACTGTCCGTAGAACACCTTGAGGCCCTCCTCGGTGGTGTAGGGCGCCAGGCCGCCGATGAAGAGCTTACGCAAGTGCTCCAGTTCGCAGATATCCTGCAGGGCGGCAAGTGGGTGGTAAATAGGGGGTGGTACATACCCGGAATAACACCGTTCAGTGCGTCATGGGGCAAGGCACAAGGCACACATACAAGTGTGTGCGTGTGGGCCTGGGGACTTTTGGTACACATTTTCAATTGCAACTTACATCATCCTCGCGATCCGGCAGGATAACCACGTCCGGGCTGGAGCTCTCGCCCACCTCGTCCTTCACCGCCGCTGAAGTAGCCATTGGAAATTGTTTAACAAAATTAAGGAACACAAACGTTTTTTTCAGGTTGTGAGTTAGAGATGGAAGTTAATCGACGACAGCGATTGGCACTAAAATGTCGATTTCACCTATCGATTTCTCAGACAATCGGACAAGATGCTATCGCATTTGAAATGAATAATTGTTATTTTTTATTTTTAAAAACATCGAAAAACATGTTTTTAAAATAAAAATTATTCATTTCAAATTATTTTATTCCCAAACTAGAGCTTAAATTAAATATTAATTTTCAAATTATGTAATTCCGAAAAATCAAAGCGTTCGATTTGGTGTATTTATTGGATAAAGAAATATTTATAATTAATAATAATTAAAGCGAAAATGTTAGGTTATAATACAAGTGTTTTTGAGCAGACATTCAATTCAATCTTCCTGTAGTCCTAATCTTTAAATACAACTATTCCTGAGCACATTCTCGGCGCTAGATACCGTGTTCCTACGGATGTGGATGTGGATGCGGATGGTTGCTCCTGCCCACGCGCAGTGACGGACGCCTTGAGCCGCCTGTGCCGCCCTGAACGGATGTATTCGAAGCGGCGGTGGCCAGCCGAGGCAAACGCGGATTGACGGGCGGACCCATGACACGATCGACGGGATCCACCTGGTTATCAATGGGCGGCAGGGGCGAGGCCGGAGACCACTCCGAGCTGGAACTGGAGCCGGGCGAATCAGAGCTAAAACCAGACAGATTCAGGATATTTTTTGGAAGGAAGATCAAGCAATTACCCCGCCGTGTAAATGGGCGGCAGCTTCTTCTCATAGTTGCTGGTGCTCGGCGTGACCACGCCCGCGTGGATCTCCTGCTGATACAACCCGTAGAGCTCGCGCAGCTCATCGGGCAGATCCACGTTACCCTCCTCTATCAGCCGTCGCTGGGAGCTTATGATATCCTCGCAGAGACGGCGCTGGCGCTCGGCTCGTAGCAGCTGGAGGTCGCGCCGACGCAGTTCCGCCTGGCGGGCCAGTCGCTCCGCCTGCAGGGACACCTTGTCCGCCTCCAGTTCATGCACGCGACAGAGTAAGGCCAGCAGTTCGCGTTCCTCATCGCTGCTAATCCTCTCCGGCAGCTCCTGGCAAGAAAAGAGAGTTTAAACCATACAAGATTTAAATCGAAGTGAACTCACATCCTCCAGCTTGACTCCCTTTTGGCGACACTGCTCCAGCTCGTGCTCTGTCCGCTCACGGATTTCCTTGTAGCGCCGGTTCTCCTTCTCGATGGCCGCCAGCTCGCCCCAGGCGTTCTTTAAGGCCACGGAGCCCTCGGATTCAATATCTGCAGGTGAATACATTTTAATAGATTTCAATTCCAGGACGGGAGGGTAATATTAGCCACCATCTTCGCCCATGGCGTCGTAGAGCTTTCCGATGCGTCCCTGCCAGTGCGAGATGATCATGTGCTGCCGCTCAGCATCGAGCTCCAAGCCCAACAGATGGCTCTCGGCCTCCAGGAGCTTGCGTCGCAGCTTCATCTGCTGCTTGAAGGTGAGCACGATCTGCTCCCGCAAATAGCGCAGCTCCGTCTTGCGCTGCTCATCCTGCTCGGGGATAGCGCCGCCTGATCCCGCCGTGGCAGAGTCGGCTCCGGATGCCGATGCTGCTGCGGCCGCCGCTGCTGCTGCTGCAGCTGCTCCGCTTCGAGGACGTTCCGTAAGCATCTTGGTGCGCAGACGCGACACCTCGTCCCGCAGCTCGGAGACCAGACTCTGGTAGTGTTTGGTGGGGAAATCCTTGAACTCATCTATGTACACGGAGTTCTGGAGCTTGGTGGTGATGCTGTTGGCCCGATCCGCATACACCAAAGTGTTCTTGGTCTCGTCCCGGTGCTTGCTCTCCGGCGCCACGTGGGCGATCATCACGGTCTTGCAGCGACCACTGAGCGCCTCCTTGAGCAGCCGCGTCAGCTTCGAGTCCCGGTAGTTCACATATCTCGCTCCGCCGGACAAGGCGTTGATGCAGTTTCCCAGAGCCAACAAACTGCGATTTATGTGGGCGCCCTCCTGCAGTCGTTTCCCACGATTCTTCGTCTTTTTGGCCCGCTCGGAACCGGCCAAATCTGTGAGGAACAAGCGCCCCTGCTTGGTGCCCAGGGGAGTCCGCGCTTGGACAGTGATACTCAGCAGGGCGTGGCTCCGGGAGGAGGTCTGATTGGCGGCCGTGGGCTCCATGGTGCGCGCCTTGTTCCCCTTCATCAGCAGACTCACCACCTCCTTTCGACTGGCTGTGGTGATCTCCGAAAGGCCCGCCACCGTGATGCGCTGACCCCGATGATCCTCTCGCAGCTCCAGGGGTCCGCCAGGGTTGAGGAGGTCCCGGATCAGCTCGTTGTATATCTCAAGGTAGGAAATGGACACTCGGCAGGTGTCCGCCTCCGCCGACTCGATGTGACTGAAGATATCTTCGATAGCGCGCACCATCAGGCCAATGTCCAGGCTGCTTACATCCGTGGCCTCGCAGCTAGCGGTAGCTGGTGGCCGATCTGGTGCGGTTTGGGGCTTCTTGCGCGGCACTGGCCCCAGCATGGTGTGCGTCTTACCCGAGCCCGTGGCTCCATACGCAAACACGGCGGCATTGAGGCCATTGAGAACATCCCTGACCAGCGGTGCTGTTGTTGTCTTGTACACCTGCTCTTGGGTGTCGTTCTCCCGAAAGACATGATCGTAGGAATACTGTCGCGGACGACTCTTGCCGCCATCATCATAGAGCAGCGATCCCCCGGAAACCACCTCGATGCAACGCTCAGCGGCTTCCATGCTGGGACGAACACGGACGGCCACCTGGGGGACGAGATGGAAAGGTGAAGTTATATGGCTATTTAAGTTTTTAATTAAATCTCTAGCGTTAAGTGTACTTACCACTAATCGCTCCTCCTGCGCTGGCTGGGCGGTGGCTATAGATCGTCCCTGTGATGAATTACTGCCGCCGCTGCTGCCCGACCAACTGCTAGCTCCTGCGCTGGCCGCCATCGTTGCTCCGATCCTCCGGGATGTGTGTTAGGTGGAAGTGAAGGCGGGCGTTAGCGTCCTTGTCCTGGCCACGTGCCGCCTGGCCTGACCTGGCTGATGACCTGACCTGGACAAGACCATTACAAATCGTGTCAATTTGTTGTCAACAATCGTAAAAATGCCATCAGCAGTGCGGGAACGCCCAGCGAGTGCTTAATGGACTTGTGAATTTAAGCGCCAAGGCCTTGGCACCTGGATAGGATTATGGGGAATAGGGGGGTTACTTAAGGTGTCCGGAGCGCATTGTTTACCTGTGGCTTAAGCTCTCAGCTCAGGAGCTGGCGTGAGCTATAAATCAAGCCGTGAACTTGGAACACCCCGAAAAGAAATGTGTCTTGACATGCAAATCAATGGGAGAGGAGGCAATGGTCATCAAGTGGCTAGTGCTAGTCCGGGAAAAACCCTGGAAAGTCTATGAACCTTGCAATAAATTGATCCACGACTAGGATCATATTAGGGGGGAATATTCATATTCATAAGAAAATTAATACCAATTTTAAGCTTGAATTTGGCACAAATATAGCCCATAAATGTTATTTATTTTCAGAATTAACTAAAAGGAATCAATAATAATAGTTTTCATTCATTTATTTTTGTTTCTTTTATTTATTTTTGTAATTAAACCCGCTTAAAAAAACTAAATTGTAAACGAATTTCAAGTGAAATCCATGTAAATGGGATTGCCCCTTGAAATATTTTTATCTACTTTCACTCTTTCCACCCGCTAGACCCAAAGTCATGTCCCGTGCCGACCTCTAACCCAACCCCATGTCACCCATAGGTACCCCCACCCGTAGCCACAACCAACTGTCGCTTCCCCAAACCCATATAATAATTTCATTTACCTAAAAGCTGCTCAATTATAAAACGTGCGACTGCCCTTCGTGGGGGCGGCTGCATTATTAACTTTAATACCACGCTCCCATTCAGGTGCCATGAATATGTCATGGAACAGCCCCAGGCAAGACGCATCCCCCCTCTAATAAATATATGTACACAAATTACAGGCCTCGAGTGTCAACAAACAAAGGGGCTGGTATATTGAGTGTCCAAATTGGGTGACGAGTACACGCAGAAAATTATTATTTATTGTAAAATAAAATGTAATGATTAAAATTACAGGAAAGACTTATTTAAAAAAATTTGCTGATTTATTTTCTCCAAAAGTCTCTGTTCTTAGTGAAGATAAGTAAAAAAAACAAGACTCTTTCTTACAAAAACCTCTTAACTCTCTTTAGGTATTCCCTATTTCCCTTTCATATGGGACAATCTTAAAGAGATTCCGCTGCCACTAATTCGATAATGTAACAAAATCGATTTGAGTTCTTTAATGAGTGCCAGGTGAGCCAGGTGAACCCAGCACCTCCCCATAGACCCAGCCCGGTGGCCACTCGGGCAGACCCGAGACCTCAACACTTTTGCCAGTTCTTGTTTCATATTCTATTGCCGGGCTTTTGTCGTTTATTGAATTTGTGTAAATTGCCAGCAGACACGACACGAAAGTCGCAGGACTTCTGTCCGACTAGATGTGGGGGGTGGGGAGCTTGGACTTGGGTTAGTGGGGTTACTACCCTGTCTCCCTTGGCTCTGTTAATGTTTTTAATGCTTCGGTATGGCCATGTTTTGATTTGCTTTACTTGCATAGTTATATATGTATGTGCCGGCTAGTGAACCCCATTTGGGAGCTATGAGGGCGTGGCTCATTGTTTGGGCCACAATCCGGAGCTCATTAGCGGAAATCGGGAGTGGGAACTGGGCCAATTTGGGCGGAGAATTGGAACTTTGAAAGGTTTTTTCTTTCGGTGGGGAAACCCTGGGTAAATGATGGAGTTTGAGGCGAGTCTCGTGGCTAAGTAATAACGCGTGTGACAGACTCTTTATCGCTAATGAGTTTGCTTTTCGAGCCCCGGGACAGAGGACAGACAGCCCAGACAAATGATAAAGGATATTTGCCTTTTAACTTACTCGACTCGACTTGATTGGATTGAGGTGCCTTAACAAAGAGGATTCCTAAGTAAACACAGGACTTCGAGATTAGGATCTCACCGCCAACAAAGAGGAATAAACTTTGACAAATTGCTTTACTATATATGGGATTAAAACGTACATCCTGCCAACTGGGTGACCCAAATAGCATATAAATAAGTGTTACTTTTACTGCGCCATATTTTTTAATGGGTTATTCCTTTATTATATTTCCGGTTTAGCAAGGAAGTTTCCATAAAGCGAGTAGAAATTGATTTGGAATGTCATGGTAGAAGGGGTTTTTCTGCTTTAAATGTTTCTTAAGACAAAGATCAAGTTTCAAGCTGGTTTATAAGAGTTCTCTGAGCTAAAAGAATAAGGATTTAGAAGCATAGAATTCTTGCAGAAGGTACTAGAGACCTATGAGATAATTGGTTACCTGAAATCCAGCTCGTTATCCTTCAGAAAAACCTCTAAGAGCTAAGAAACCCCACCAATTCCCCTTCTGGACTTCAAGTGTTATTCAAATTCACCTTGGGAATTACGTTCTGTTTGTTGTGTTATTATTTCCACGAAGGCCCAAAACTGAGCAAACAAAATCTGAGCAGGGTAAACCCCGAGAAATCGCCGGACTGTAATTACCCAGCCTGCCGGCGACATTGCGTATACGCAGCGTTGCTTGATTGATGGCCCCAGTGACCTGGAGACGACTTAATTACCCCACAACCATTTCCCTTTCCTTCCACATCGCCACTGGGTTTATTTTTAGAGTACCATCAAGTGGAGTAGTGACCACAAGTTGCATATCCACCAATGGCTTTAATGTGACGTCACTTTTTGGGGGAAACTAATATAGGATGCGATGCATGTGTCAAAGTGGGTAACCTTCGCGGGCAAGCACTCTGTGCGTGCCGCAGGACTCCTCTGGAAACTTGGTGCCCACTAAGTGGGTTAACTATTCCGCAGTATTGCCCGCCACAAAGTGGCAAAGCAAGCTGTGGCCCCAATCTTGACATGAAATAATGTAATATTTTACACTTTGCGGGGTAAATCCGGCTCCAAGTGGGTCAATGAAATGCGGCGCTCGGAGTCGGCAGATTATGTAAAACAAACATTTTGATAAAGAACTTTTCAGAAGCACCTCTGCAACGCGACGCCAGTGGCTCACACTTACAAATAGTTTTGTTTTGCACTTTATCCGCTCGGGCTAACTTTCCGGACACGCCAAAGGACTTCACAAAAAAATGTTTTAAACTCGTGGACTTGCTTCCGTTTTGAGTTTTGTGCAAAATAACCGAAATGGCAGGCTCCTGGCGATAGAACCATTCGCGTCGACGTAACAAACTCAACTGAATAGAGGTCCGAGGCTCGGCCGTGGTCAGAAAATAACGAAATTATAGGCATGTCCTGGGGGGTGGACGGAGTGCAGGAGTTGTGGCAGGTGAGCTTTTCGGGGGAGGGCTGACTCCACCTCTTGGCACGGCACAACAATCAATTGTGTTGTTGGTCGCGTTCTTTTGCCTTTTTCGGAATTGTTGAAATGCTAATGCGCCATTTTGCATACATTTCTTGCCCAAGTTTCTCAGCTGTTTGTTGAGGTCCACTTTAATAATTGTTGGACAAATAAAAGGTATTTCCACCGAGGGTTTTTCGAGGGCCAACGATTTAGCACATTTTATGCAAATCATGCCAGGCACTCTGAGTTCTTTTTCTGTGGCATTTCCGCCACGTCAACTCCTTTTGAGTAATAACTCCTTGATAATATTTGTGGGCGAAAAGAACGCTTCAAAAAATAAAAACTTTACTTACTCTGCTGGCAAAAAATCCTAAAAAACAAAGCTATATTTTCTAGGACAAAACAAGGCTTCAAGACCTGAAATTTGTTACTTAAAAAGGCTCTGGGTGGGCGGCGTGTCGATGATGATTGACGGCTTGACTGACTTGGCCGTAAAAACTGGGTTTTTGGTGTTTAGTGTTGGCATTTGTAAATATTTCAAGCCTTCCATCTAGGCGTCACTCAAAGTGCCTTGAAATTTGCATTCCAGATTTCGAATTTCGAATTTGAAATTTGGCGGAACGACGGAGCCTTGCCCCAATTACCGGGATTTGCTTTTTATGGGCATCCGGCTCACGAGAAGGTCAGCGCGCGCAACGCAAATTACACGGTCCTGGGGAAGTCAAGGAACAAGGAACAAGGACATGCGGTTTGGTAATTGAAATTTTTATTAGCTATTATTTTTTACCATATAAAGTAGAGCGTGTGTGTTTGAGTGTATATAAATTTGATTTGATTCCTTTGCTGCTGGCAAACAAGGTTCGTAAAACTGGACAATACTCGAAAAAAGCTAACTGAAATTTATATAACCTACGGATATACGGATATGGGCGAGGGTGTGTGGGCTTAGGCAAATATTTAAAGTAATTGGACTGAATTCGTCTACGTGGAACACTTTTAGAACTTGCCCTTTAGTTGATAAAGGGTAACGCCCCTCGTAGCAGCGTTATTTTTGGCTACTAAATAGTGTAAATAGGTCAAGCTTCGTCCTGGGCCTGGGAATCCTGTGTTTGTATTAGACTAAATGCAATGGGCTGATGCCAATGGAATTCTGTTCGCTCTCTTCGCTGTAATTGTATAAATTGTCCTTATGCTCAAAATTGTTATCGTCATTGTCAAACGAGCCTGTTTCAAACCTCCAAGGACCCTCTCCAAGTCCAGATAATGCAGATTATTGTAATGGTTGGCATGTTTAGAATATATATATATATAGAGTAGCGAGTAGGCGAGGCTTTAGACACAGGGCTCCACATAGTTGCCCGGAAATAGGCCGGTGACCCCATCCATGACGCCCTCCCACCAGCCATCGTCATTCTTCTTGAGCACATACAGCACCGAGCTCTCCTGGAAGCTCAACTCGTCGTCCTTGTCGGCATAGTAGTCATAAATGGCCACCACTGGGTAGATAGAATAAGGAAATTAATAAATTTAATTTAATTTAATTTATTTCCTTTGACTTACCCTTCTCTATGAAGTTCTTGGGCACCCAGCCGGGCAAGTTCTGATCCTCGGGCACTATGGGCGCCAGCTGCGGTCCCGTCGAAGTCCTGGGTCTTCCAAAGTCTTGGTGCTCATCCTCTGGCGGCGGCGGAGGCGGCAAAGGCGGCGACTGAGAGCCGGGACGTGCAAAATTCAAGCTGAAATGATTTCTTTTTTATGGAAAAATAAAATATTAATAACAGTTGAAAACAAACGAAAAATAAACATGCAATTTACCGATTTGGATTCCTGGGTTTTGCACAGAGAACAATATGAAATGAGTTATATGTACACAACGAGAACGAAGATCACGAATGAAGGACTTACCTGTTGATGTTGCGACCCAGAGTGTGCATGCCAATGTGACTCTGCTCGGTCATCTCGTGCTGCGACACCGTCAAAGGCGAGGGAGGAGCAGCTGAAAAACACAGAAAATATATTCAAGGATCTAAGATACAATTCCCAGACCAACTTACGAGGCATGCTGCTCCGATCGTCATAAGTTGTGGGCGGCGGCGGTGGCAGCGATTGCATCATGCCCGCCGACGGCAGGTTCACGTGTGTGGCTATCTGCTGGCTGGGTGGCATCGGCAGAGCGCTGTACCCGGCTGCCCGCTCGTTGCCCGCCGCTCCACCTCCAGTAGTGGTGGTGGTCACAGACGAGGCCGTCGACATGCGCTTGGGATGCCCAATGGGATAGTTGGGCGCATAGTGTGAGGGCACCTGCGGCGGATTGACCACCGGCGGAGTGCGATACTCCCGGGAGCTCTTTCCCAGCGTCCCAGTATTGCTAACAGATTTGCCCAAAGTCCCGGTATTCCCAGCACCACGCGACATTTGCGGCGGTGTCGGTGGCTTGGTGGTGGGCGGCGGACCCACCACCGATGACGACGGCACCAGGGATTGCACAGAACCATGGCTGGAGCCACGATGCTTCTGCCGCACCTGAGGATGCGACGCCGAGTTGATGCCATGGCCGATCTCGTCCAGAATTGAGTAATCAATGGGCTTGCGCACATACTTGATGGGCTTCTCCGGATTGATGGGGGCCACGATCTTGAACTGGCGCGAGCTAACCTTGTTGGCCGTTAGAACACCGATTTCACTTTGGGATTAAAAATTAAAAATTGTATAAAATTAATAAGTTGGAAATTATAATTAAATTATTATTAATTATATATTTCTCCACAGAAAGTAAATTCCCTTTTCCTTCAACGTACCGTCTCGCCACCTTCTCCTTGTGAATGTGCACCGTTTGGGCGATGTGATTCATCTGGGACTCCATCTCGCCCAGCTGCTGCGCCTGCAGCTCCAGCAGCTGCATGTAGCTGTAGGCGAGCGTGTTGATCTGATAGGCGACGCTGGCCAGCGATTGGGTGGTGTAGTTCTTGGTGGCCTCCAGTGCCGCCTTCTTGTTCTCGGCACGGTAGTAGGTGTCCTCGCAGTAGTCGGCCACACGCTCCAAATTCGTGTAGCTGTCCCGCAGGCTCTGGCGGCCATCGGGGATCTCGGTGCGTATCAGAGAGGCTAGTTCGTCCATGATGTTCTCGCTGGCCATGGGGGCTTCGGTCAACATGGGCATGGATGCTGTGGGGGGAGCTACAATTAGTTTCTTTGCATTTTCCGCACTTTCCACGCCCGTAAACACTTGGGGCGTGACTTCCTCTCTGCCGACGTCGACGCCAGCGCCCCAAATGACCAATTGGGCGCCTTAAATGACCGAATTTTCACCAGCACTCACTTTATTGACTAAGCAATTGCACTGCAGAGGCTTTTCCAGGCTAATTAATACGCGTTAAATGCAATTAAATGCAATTTTTCTTTACATTTTCCCCAATCGAATCGCTGTATTTTTTTTTAAGAACAAAGGTGCGCGTTTTGCAACACTACTTTTAGGGTAGCGGTGGGAACTTAGCTAGTTGTATACTAGATCCAGCCATTTTTACAACTCAATTAATTTATTAATTAATTTTCACTTGCCCAAGAACATAGCTATTATTTTAAAAGAAGTTTACCTATGTTTATTTTATATTTATTTAATTAATAAAGCTTAAATAACCAAATTAATGCAAATTCACATCAGCTATTTTTTAGCTAATAATTGAGAACTGCACACTAATTTGGGTGTTCCCTCGATATCGCACTTCGGTCACACTGGTTGTGAGTAATAGAAATTTGTTGGGAAATATTTATTTTCTTTGCCAAAAATGTCTCACCAAACGGGAATCAGAGGTTTGTTCGCGCCAGGAGCTCCTTAAACAGGTTCTGCACATTTCCTTCTTCTATTCCAGCCAACGAGCAGCTGGCCAAGGTGTTTGGCAAGGCGAAAAAGGACAAATATCGTGTGATAAAAGTTTCGATCGAGAACGGTAAGTGGAAATCCGGAATATGTGATATATACACACGATTATATACTAAGTAGCGCCCGCTCTGATAACGCCGTTTCCGGCTGCACCCTTTCATTCACAGAGCAGCTGAGTTGCGGGGCCACGGCGGAGGCGAAGAAGGACTGGGAGCGGGACTATGACAAGCTGGTAGCTCCTCTGCTGGAGGCCGACGTGCCCTGCTACATCTTGTACCGGTTGGATGCCAAGATACCGCTGGGACACAGTTGGCTGCTCATTAGCTGGACTCCAGACACGGCCAGCATCCGGCAGAAGATGGTCTACGCCTCCACCAAGGCCACGCTTAAGACAGAGTTCGGCTCGGCCTACATTACCGAGGAGCTGCACGCGACCACGCTGGACGAGACGACGCTGGAGGGCTACCGGCGGCACAAGCGGGACTTTGCGGCCCCCGCCCCGCTCACCATGCGCGAGGAGGAGCTGAAGGAGCTGCGCAAGACGGAGGTTCACACCGAGATCAGCACGAACACGCGCCACCAGACACTGGGCGGCATCAATTGCCCGCTGAGCGAGGCCACGCTGGCCGCCGTCCAGGATCTGGTGCGCGGCAGCTACGACTACCTGCAGTTCCGCATCGATCTCGAGGAGGAGCGCATCCATGTCTCCCATGCGGGCAAGGTGGAGCTGGTCGACCTACCCAAGCAGGTGCCCGAGGATCATGCCCGCTACCATCTGTTCCTGTTCCGGCACACGCACGAGGGCGACTACTTGGAGTCGTATGTGTTCATTTACTCAATGCCCGGCTACTCCTGCTCGGTGCGCGAGCGCATGATGTACTCCAGCTGCAAAGCGCCCTTCCTCGAGCAGCTGGCGGCCCTGGGCGTAGAGGTGGTCAAGAAGGTAAGTTGAAGGCGGCTGGCACAAACAATTTATTTATATATGTCTTACTTTTCAGCTGGAAATCGACAACGGCAGCGAGCTGACCGAGGCCTATCTGCAGGAGGAGCTTCACCCCAAGAAGATCCTGCATCGTCCCGCCTTTGCCAAGCCCAAGGGGCCACCGAATCGCGGCGCCAAGCGCCTCACGCGTCCCACCGCCGAGGACTAAGTCTGATCCCATCGAGTCAATTCTATATTGTATTTAACCACCAAACAGTCTGTTCCTGGCAGAGCATTTAATTTATTGCATTCAAGCGAGTTTCGTGTTCATCCTATCTGTCTTTCTGTGTCTACTCTGTGCCCCCCTTGCCAGTGGAGGCGTCACGCATAGCAGCAGCCAATGAGGGCTTCCTTAACTGTATTTCTTGTCTCTATGTTTAAATTTTAGAAGGACATATTTGCAATTTATTTAAATTAAATTAATAAAAAAAACTCAACTAAGTTTACACTCAACGTAAATCCTACTTGACCGACTCCAGGGACACCTGTGGCTGCTTTTCGGGCATCTTTTCGTCGTGGACCTTGAACAGCTCCGGTTCGTCGCCCTCGGTCATCTTTTTGAATGCCTGCTGGATGTTGTCGTCGCGTTCGAGCCGCCACTTGTACTGCCAGTAGCGCACTTCCTCCATCGATGTGCCGGAGGCCTTCATTAGCAGCAGGGATGTAACTCCCGCTACACCGCCCAGGAAGCCACCGATAATGCCGCCCGCTGCCATGCCGCGCAATCCCAGATTCATTTTGTACAGAGATCCGGTGAGGGAGCCGGCGGCCAGGTACTCGTAAATGGAGGACTTGCCGCGGTAAACGGAGATGCAGGTGATGATGCCGCTGTAAAGAGCTATTAGAGGAGGGAGAGAGATGTATTAAAGGACACTCACAAGTAGGAGGTGGTGAAAAGGCCCACTCGCCAGCCCCATTTGAAGCCCCCCTTGGCAAAGTTCACTGTAAACTGATCTTGTAGCTTTTTCTGCAAATTTAAAATGCACATATTATATATGATTATATTATTATATAACTAATTTCCCACCTTGGCATCAAAGTGCGACTTAAAGGCTGTGGCCTGGTTGTTCTCCATGAAATTCATGTATCCCGTGCGCGATTGTGTAACGCCGCCGTAAATTGCTCCAATCAGGAAGCCCAGAAAGCCGGCCTGGTAAATCGAGTTCAGTTCGGAGGATATGCTGCCAAACTCACTGGAAAGTATGAAAAGAACATCCTTAGTTTCCTCCCAAGTGTGGAATTATCCTGGTTACTAACTCGATGGAGAACATATGCTTCAAGCGCTCCAGACCGGTCTCCTCCAGCGGCTTGCTGGCCAGGTACGCCTTGTAGGTCTTGTTTTCCTTGTCCACAATATCGTCCGGACTGCGTTCAATGGCCGGCAGGATGCCGGCTATCAGGAGTCGGTGTCCTTTTCTCAGAAAACTCATTTTTGTGATGGACAAAAACGTTGAATAACGTGGAAAAATATAAACAGAAATCAGCTGTTTTCCGATAGGTTTATTACGTTACGATATCTATTTGTTACGTCAAATAAATATTTTAATTTTTGAATTAGCAAAAATGGGACTGATTTAATCCAAAGTAATTAATTTTTCCCCTGCAATATTTTATGGGTATTTTTTGATTTTTAATTTACAATCAAAGCTCAAAAATCAAAATCGATATCGAACATCGATAGTATATCGTATTCCAGTGTTGTGTAAGGCTCTGCCGCTCTACCGCGTTTTGTTTTCCCGACGCCGGCTTGCGGAAAAAATAATAGCAAAATGGATGGTAAGTGGGGTTTGGGGCCGCCTGGCCCCGCAGGAGGAGCCATAGTGGCAGCCTAGTTGACCTGTTGCCGGATTCCACGCTTTCCAGGTGTGACCGAGGACATGTGGACGCCGTACAAGCACCTGTATAGCGTGTTCCGGCAGGCCATGTCGACCCAGAGCGGCGTCACCTCAGACTTGGAGCTGTGCCTCAAGAAGTACAAACAGAACTTTACCAACTTCCTGCGCAATCCGGTAAGCATAGATAGTGGCTCCGCAACGACCATGACCTAGCCTAATCCAAATCGTTTTCCCCACCTGCAGCCGAAGAGCGAAAAGAGCCGGAATCATCTGCGAAATGTCCAGAACGATGGCGTCACAATGCCAGGACAAACGCGCAAGATGCACCTCTCGCAGGACCTCATCGACGAGGCCTTCATTTTGTCGGACATGTTTGATTTGGACGAGGTCTTTGCCATGGAACTGCTGTACACCGCCCAGCGGCAGCAGATGCATCATCCGGGTCTGCCGCGCGGCCTGGTGGCAGTCCTACTCTACTATGACGGCCGTAAGGCCATCAGCTGTGCGCTGCGCGACATGTTTCAGGCGGTGAGCGGCGTCTCCTGGAGCACGGAGCTGCCCAGGGAGGTTACCTGTTTGGTGACCAACTATGCCCAGAATCTGGTGGAGGACTCGAACATATTAGGGCGCCTGTTGGAGCTGCTCGAAGAAATGGATTTGGACAAGGAGGTGGGTTTTGACCAGTACCTTGCAGTACTTACCTTAATATAATTTCCTCTTTCAGTGCATCCTGCTGACCAAGAACCGCGCCTTTGGCTCCAAGAAGCACCAGAACCAGGTGCTGGGGCTCTACGAGGACATTCAGCGTGCCTTGGCCATGGCCTTGTTCCACTGGTCCGCCCAGCGCGGTCTTCCCCGACCCATTGCCATCCGGCTGCTGCAGCTGCTGGCCAATCGCAAGACCACCGATGCCGATGGCAACATTGATGACATCACCACGATCATGCTGATGGCTCTGCTGTATGCTTACGACACTTCGGTGCTGCTGGTCACCGATCACAATAATCCGCTCACCGGCCGCCTGCCTATACTGAGTGATCCGGAGTTTGCCAAGAGCTTCCTGGACGCTTTATATGCGCAGAGCAGCTGGCAGATACCCCGCCTGGATGCCGTGATCAAGTACAGCTTCGGTTTAACACTGGCCAGCTTGAGGCATGCTCCCAGCCAGTTGCAGGCGGCAGCTCTGTCTGTGATCAACCGGGATGAGCAGCTCATCGATGAGGCATTGGGAGCCAGCGTGTTTGCCTTCTTTTATCGCCTGTTGCTGGAGAAGGATCTGGTGTACACGTAAGTGGGAATCATATATAGCTTTTGAAATATATTCTTGATATCCCTCTCCTCCCTTAGCACCGAATTCATCTATCGCCGCGTCCACCTGCACATCACCGATTTCATAGACTTTATGCATGCCAAGGTCTCGGAGCTGCGGGGTCGGGCGGATGAGTCTGCCAGAACGGTGATCAGCTTTCTAAATGAGGGCCTTGAACCGCCGCCCAATCTGGATGCCAACTACGAGGTCCTCATGCTGTGCGTGGCCAAACTGTATGGCGATCCCCGCGTGACCATAAAGCTATGCAATGAGTACTGGGGCCCCAGTGATCCTACGGCCGCCTTGAAGAACAGCTCGCGTTCCGTGTCCCTGTTCAAGTTTATCAGTTTGGCCAGCGAGCTGCTTCCCCAGACTCTTTTCAAGTCCTACCTCAAGATGATCACCGGGCTGACGCGCACCGAGTTCTCCGCCCGCTGCGCCTTTAACATGCTGAAGAATCCACAAGTGTCCACCGCCACATATGCCGTGAGCTGGGATCACTTCTTCACGACGCTGGGAAATTACTACAAGTGAGTTCGACTAAGGATATTAAAGAAACCTTATTAAATTCCTTAAAATTTGTAGCCACATGCGAAATGACTTCAACACAAACATCAACACCGCCGGCGACACCATTTATCGCAGCCGGTCCGCACCGCGCTCCATCACGCAACGCGAAACGGAGCACTTGGTGGCCGTGCTGGGCATCATACAGGCTGTGGCCGAACACGATGAGATCTCCCGCATCATGATCTGTGAGCAGCCCAACTGGCAGGTGCCGCAGGTGCTCCTCGGGTTAGTGGCCTGCTCCACTCCGCTCATCCTCAAGGCAGAAATTCTTACCGCCTTGGCTGCCTTGGCCAGGTCAAGGGATACGGCTCGCGCCATTTGGTCCCACTTAGAGGACTCTCAAATCATCGCCACCATACCCACGGCGAGCAGCTACGGCCAGTGCAGCCTGGCCGAGGAGATTGAGCAGAACGAGAGCCGCCTGGAGTCGTACAAGCTGACGCGAGGCATCCTGCAGCTGCTCTTCACCCTCATGACCGGCCACATGCCCAAGAGTCTGGGCGTTGGCTCGCGGAAGCCGGGCTACGATGCCTACTTCAACTTTGTGCTAGAGTCCGTGCTGCTCAAGTTCTACAATCGGGCGTACAAGGATCCCGCCGAGAAGTGGCAAGTGGGTGCCCAGTGCCTGAAGCTATTCTACTTCCTGCTGGCCACCTACCGGCCACGTCCCTCGGACTTTGAGGAGATGCGCGAGGAGCATCCGTATTCTGGCTATCACATTATGCTGCAGCTGCAGGTGAAGTCTGATGTGCTGCGTCTGCTCCTGATGATCGTGGAGGAGGCCCGCGAGCGCCTGGATGACTACAACCGCTTTAGGGGCAAGGAACTGTTGGAAGAGTGCTCCCTCTATGCCCTCCTGCTGCTCGAGGCGGCGCTAGCCAAGCAGAATGAGTTCTTCGAGGCCCATTCGGCGGCCAATTGTCCCATTCAGCTTTCGGGACTAAATCGCATGCTCTTGGACCTAAATCCGCGCAGCCGCAAGCCCGACCATGTCCTCAACATTGTCAAGTTTGTGACCTACAACAGCTGGTTGCCACGGCATACTTTGGCCGCCGTCAAGATCCTGAAGGCGGTGACCCAGCTGCCCAATGTCTCCGCCCAAATACTGAGCATGTATGCCCAGAATGGCACCGAGAAGCTGGAGATCCGGCAGGGCTTCATCGAGTGTCTCGAGATGGATGTGCGGGTGAGCCAGCCCAGCGATGATCTGCTGGATCAGCTGGCCCTCAACGATCATGTACCCTTCCTGGGCTTTGGCCTCCAAGAAGGCAGGGACAAGGAACGCAACGAGACGGATACGCGAATGGAGGAGCTTCACTTTGAGCGCAAGCCGGCACGCATCGAGCTGCAGCTGAAGGAGTCCATTGTGCAACTCTTCGAGATGAATCTCAGCCAGCAGCTGCCCAACTTTGTCTATTTTCTGCTCGGCGTGGATGTCCTGCGCGACTTTATGGCCAATGAGAAGCAGCATTTGGGCATCGAAATGTACGGCTCATGTGTCAACTCGCTGGTTCTGCTCCTGGAGAAGTACCTGGAGGTGAGTTGGTCCCCAAAAACTGGTCTCTTTCCAGGCTAAGCTTTCTTTATTCTGTTCCCACAGCAACAGCGACACAGTGAGGATTACTGCGAGCACACGGCGAGCATTGTGGAGAGGATCTACCGCTTGTTCCGTGGCCTCTGCGCCAATCGCCGCACCTCAGAGACCATCCTGCGCTACTTCCGACTCACCTGTAACGATTTCCTGCTGCGCCACCTCAACTCGCTGCCCTTCCGCCAGCATCGCGAGGATCATGTCCTGCATGCCATGGGGCACCTGCTCACCTGCGTGGCCATCGAGGTGAAGCTGGCAGCCACGCATGGCCAGACGACGCGCTACAAGCTGCTCTGTGACATCCTGCTAATGGGTGCCGCCGGCTCGGATGTTCAGCGCTCGGGCCATGCCCTACCCATGGATCTGCCGGCATCCAATTTCTATGCCATGGATCTGCTGCCAGGTGGGGGCGGATCCATAGGGATGATGGGACCGGGAGCGGGGGCACCTCCTCTCAGCAGCCTGAAGCCTCCGCTCTTGCAGGAAACTGCGGTGGGATTGCATGCCAACCGGCTGCTCGACTGCCTCTGCCTGGAGATCGAGTCGAATGACCTGCCGCGCCTGGAGTTCTTCGACTCGCAGCAGATAAAGGCTCTGCTGCGGGACTGCGTGGCCACTGGTAGGGGTAAAGCTGGTACCAATTTGCCGGCCAACCTCATCAACATCCGCCAGCTGCACGACATCCTTTACGACGAACTGCGTCTGGTCCAGAGCACCATAGCCAGTGGCCAGCGCAAGGCTATCACAGCGGAGATTGCGGTGTTCCTAGAGCATGCCATCAGGCTCAACCAGATGCGGACGCAGCGCAGTGCCACGCTGGCCTTCATGGAGGCCTGGAGCCAGCTGGTGCAGGTGTTCTTTAGCAGCATGCCCGACGCCGTCCTGCCGCTGGCCTTGCGACGTCAGCATATCGTGGACATCGTGGAGAAGATCCTGATCAAAGTGCAGCCCATCCAGCCTATCATCGAGATCTCGATTCAGGGCAGCGAGACGGTGCTGCTGCTCCTAGCCAATCTCCGTTACTGCTGCTACCAAATCGAGAATCAGCGGTCCGACGATCAGTCGGATCCAAACGACACCCAGGTACAGGCCAAAAAGAGTCTTGGCCTGGGTTCTCTGGGTGGTAGAGGGGAGAATGGTACCAACAGCAACAACTTAAGGTTCATCCTCAAACGCCTGGTGGAGTGGATCATGGTCAGCGAGGTCAAGTCGCAGAAGCTGCGCATCAATTTGTACGGAGCCTTGCTCAACTGCTTGCGGATTGTGAAGCGAATGCGCAGCGACGAGGAGCAGGAGTTCCAGGAAACGTAAGTTTGCAGGCGCTCCAACTTGTATTCCAACTTAATGCCCACTTTTTCCAGAGTCGCCGCCAGTCGCCTGGACACCTCGCGGGTGAGCATCGGCCTTGAGTTGCGTCGCGACGACCATCAGCAACTGACTGAGATGGCAGCTGGCGTAATCAGTCAGTTTGGCGAGAAGCTTATCGAGACCATCTGCCACGACGCGGTGACCGGACACGATGTCTGCCGGATGCTGGCCTTGTCCTGCCTGGACATGGTTTCCGAACTGAATGCCGTGAGCACCCTCAGCGAGTTCGTGTCGATGCGCGGCTACCTCAAGCACATGCTGGACAGCCTGGCCAAGTCCGATGAAGCGCTGTGTGGCATCCTGCAGCCTGTGCCGGACCACATGCGTCCGCTCTACGTGTACGAGTCGCACATGACCTTCTTCACGCGCATGGCCAACACGGACATGGGCGCCCGTCTGCTCCTCGGCGAGCGGGCTTTGGGAGTGCTGTCCAACATGCGTGTGTACGACCTACAGCCGGACCTCAAGGCCAGTGAACTGAAGCGCGACGAGCCGCAGGCTTTCATTCCACCGTTGGACAAGCGTTTCCGTTCCATCCTGCTGCCAGCCCTGTCCCTCTGCGATGCCATTGTCAATTCGCTGGGATCCCACAACAACTCGGCGGCCCTCCAGGTACTCAACTTCCTGTTCGCCCACATTGACATGGTGGAGGCCATGTTGCGCACGGCCACCCCCTTTATGGATTTGGGTCACCTGCAGCAGCTGGCCGCCATCACGAGTCTGTTTGCCCGCACAACCACGCACCAGGTGACGGCTCTGGAGGACACCCTGGATGTGGAGAACGACATGGAGTTGCGCAATCGTCTGGGACGTCTGCAGCAGTTGATGATCGTGGTGTTTGGTCGCTTCACCGTCAACGAGGCGACCATAAGGAGGATGCTTCAGCAGGAGCAGGTGCACGCCGAACTGGCTGAGGCCGGAAAGACGCAGCACGTCAAGTTCTTCCTGGACATTGCCGCCAACCTGTCGCTGTACTGCCGAAATGCGGTCACCAGCCGCGTTAAGGATAGCATGACCTCCAAATACCTTCTGACCACCATCATCAACGACGTAACACCACTGAGTGGCAAAAAGGACGGCAAGAAGCTGACCTCCATAATGCACACCATTCTTAACCAGCTGAAGGGCTCCATCGGCTACTACCTCTCGCAGAAGTCCATAGCCGACAATCTGCTGCAGCAGCGCGCCTCCCTGCCCAATATAAGTTTCGGTCCCAGCGGCAAACAAAGCTTCTTGGAGCTCAGCCAGCGGCACAACGAGAAACGCAGCGAGCTGATGCAGGCCGTCTTCATTGCCGAGCAGAACCTATATTTGCTGTGGATCCATCTGGACTTTTACCTGCGCAACGCCGTCGTCCATGCGACCGAGAACCGGAATGCCATCAACGAGAGCAACCTGCTGGACGGCGGCGGACACAATGTGTCCGTGCTGAATGCCTCGCAGGACGAGATCGTGCAGCTGAAGCAGCTGCTCATCTCCACCTTCAACGAGACCTTCTGCACGCAACTGATAACGGCCAGCGAGAATTACACCGTCAAGTGCAAGGGTTTCAATGCCTCGCTGCTGCGTCGTATCAAGGCGCTCGTCCAGTTCGCTCCGGTCAATGCCAATGGCAACGGCAATGGCAACGACTCCACTGGGTTTCCATTTTAGACTAAGTTTGATTCGTTTTGGCAGTCTTTTTATGCTGATTTCCGCGGATAAATGCTACTCTAATTCCGCCGACAGAGTGTGGCATGTATTTTTTGTATTTACTTGATTCAATAAAACCGTTGATTTTTCTATCCGAAAACGTATTTGGATTTTATTTGAAAAGTAATTGAATTTAAAACGAACAGTAAAAAAATAAAAAGTGCGTGTACATAAAGGCATTTTTGTATTCATATGCAATAAGCACAATATATTCCAATCTTGAAAATTTATTGCGATTAAAATTTTGTTTTTAATTTTAAA